>JAJJMA010113227.1:1350-23621 GCA_023529015.1 Papaver nudicaule | reverse complement strand
GTAATCCAAAATCAATGCATATTTTATCTTCTTATGTATTTGAATATGATTTGTGAGTTTCGGTTTCCCGCATTTTATTTTTTCATGGATTAATAAGAAAGAACACACCTGGTAAGATCGTAATTGTTGATTGGGAGTGGCGGGACAACGCCCCGGCCTGGCCGTGCATATTCGATGGAACATGTTTTAATTTATTAAAAGAAGCCAACCTAGTCTAAAAAAAGATTGATATCTTAGACATGATCCAGTAAATACTTGTTAATTTGGTATTACACGTCTTCGTCAAACACACCACAATTTAAAATTGTCGCAATTTAGTTTCTTGTCCGACATTGTTAATTTTTTTCCAGATACATTAGAACATCAATAATTAGTTTAGTGGTGTAAAACCAATGCACTTAGTCTATCTTATTATGCAATTGAATATGATTTGTATATTACTATTTCCTGCATAATTGTTTCTGCAGATTAATATGAAAGACCGCAACTGGTAAAATCGCAAATGTTGATTGGGAGTGGCGGGGCTTCGCCTCGCCCCGGCCGTTCAGATTCGATGGAATATATGTTAATTGAACGAATCTAACCTACTCTAATTTTAACCTGCTCTAAAAAACAGACTGATATCTTAAGACATGAATAAAAAAAGTTAATTAATTAGCAATCACAACGTACAACTGAAGCAACAATTACTATTTATCCGGTAAATAATTGTTAATTTTGTCAGCACTGAGGACTATGCAATATAGACTCATAAAAATCTGGTCATATTTCTCCTCGATGGCCTCATTGCCATTTTGCATCCACTCTCTTAAGAAAATGTTCCTCTTGTTCCGGCAAATCTTTGAAATCAATTAAATGTGAAATGGACAATGCCTTCCTAATAATCTCCAATGCAAAACGCTTTCCAGAGGGTGTGGATTTATCGTGCTAGAGGAGAGGAAAAGCACATCAAGAGGTAGGTAACATTAAAATATGCACAATAATACCTGAAACATGGGGAAAAAATGGCAACAAACTTATCGTACCAACTATTCAGTAATATGAGTTTATATGTTTTGAAAAGAAGCCTTTCGGTCCTAATTGTATGGCTTTGTAATTATCATCCACCTCGTGGATATCAAAATCCACCTCTCCCAAGCTTATTACCATCTCCGAAGTTTTCCATAGTACCTCTTAGGGTATTGAATTTGAACACAAAGATTCAGCCATTTGGTGTCATTATCATACGTGAAAATATTTTTTTTTCCGGGGATCAAACAAACTTATCATGTGTGATCTTCTACACCAAAAAATTGAAAGCACTAAATCAGGTTCTCAATCTGGAAAGGAAATGATACAAAGTGTGTCATGTGGCAAATTAGATGGTTTATCAATTTGTTTCCAATTCTTTAACTCTTTAATGATTCTTCTTCACAACTTCGTGTAACAACTGATTCAAGTTCACGCAAATAAGTTAATTAAGTATGGGATGCGACTATTACCGAGAGACTTTATACATCATACACAAACATCTAATGCAATATTTAAAACTCGAAATCATAATACGAAAGCCACTCAAAACCATGGAGGAATTGAGTTTATTTCCAAAGAACAACTCAAAATATACTCAACATTACTGATTACTATTACAGAAGTGTATAAAATGGTCATCCAAACAATAATTCATTCCAAGTATTCTCACTTTCCAGGCTCGCAAAATATCTGCAAATTTTTTTTATTTTTTTTTCTCCAATTAGTGTCCAATGTCATCAAAAATGCATCATCCTAATCAAGTATTATCTAATTTGTACTACGACTTCAGGCTACCCAGAAATTTCAAAAGAAGTCAAGCCCAGCCACATTCTTACTTAATTCTTCTCCAACCGACAATTTCAAAAGAGCAGCATCTTGTCCTACAAAATTCGAAACCAAAAATTATATATAGAAGGTATGATTTAAACAATCTTAAAGGGATTGATCTATAAAGAACATTTATTGTCCCCTAAACAGACAAATCCTAGCATAACTATGCCACAACATCTCCTATAAACCTGTTACAAAATCGAACGTATAGGTAAGAAATACAATTTACGCAAGAAAGAGAGCACATCAGCCCAAACCTCTGTTGTTTGATTGCTCGGTTGCTGCTATGATTTTATGTTGTAGTTTGATATTTACAACTTCGCTTAAGATTTTTTTTCAAATATCCGGAGATTGTTCCTCGTTCTTCCTCTTTCACCTTTGTTTCATGCTGTTGTAGTCGGCAACCCGTGCTACGCACCGGGTAAGGTGATTGTTTCTATTATGGTGTGGCGGGGTTCCGCCCTGCCTCTGTTTTCATTTATAATTAAAGTATCTCAATAAAAAAAAAAAACAGACTTTCACCGTGATTTTTTTCTGAGTCTAAAAGCATATTCGTAGATCCTTGATCTTTTCATGTACCTAAAAGCATAATTCATAAATCATTGATCTGTGTTTGATAACCTGCTAATAACCCTTAAATATAAATAATCTACTAATAACCATTAATATTAAGTTTGAATGTCAAAAGGAAAACGCACCTGGCAAGATCGTAATGCCGATTTAGAGTGGTGGGGATTCGCTCAGCCCAGGCTGTTAAGATTCGATGGAACATGTCCTGATTGAAACGAAGTTAACCTACTAAAAAAACAAAATACATTGATTTCTTAATAATAGAGCTAATTAGCAATTGCAACATACAACTGAAGCAACAATTATTATATGTCCAATAGATAATTGTTAATTTGCCTGTGATGCCCTTTACTATACCATAATTAATTAAAATTGCCGCAATTTAGTGTTTTATCCGATATTGCTAATCTTTTGTCAAGATACATTAGAACATCTCTAATTAATTTAGTAATCTGAAATCAATGCATCCCAGTCTGTATACAACGCAAAACAAAACAAAACAAAACAAAACCCTAGTTGAAAAATGCAGCGCTGCAAACAATTAGGTTTGGTATTTGCTCGAATGCTTTATGTAGAGAATCACCAAACTATACTTTCCATTATAAAAAAAAATCCTTAAATTCCAACAAAGGTTTCTATATGTATTTTATTTCTTACCCAAAAATAAAAATGTCGGTGGACTTGAATTGAGTAAATAATTTTATTCTAGTAAAAAAAAGAACATAAATATGTAATCAATTTTATTTTCCTTCTCGAAAAATAAATATTTTATCCCTTATTTTTGGCACACACGTATTCTAAAAGTATTATTCCCATTTTTTCTTTATTTTTTTTAGTTGTTTTGTTAAAAATGAAAAAAACATAAATGAAGTATATTTTATTTGTTCCCGAAAAAGAAATTTCGATTTTATTTTTTTCTATTTTGAAAATATTTTTCATATTTCCCTTGTTTGCCATATTGAAGTGAGCCCTAAATCTAACGGTGTAAGATTTTTAAAATATAATGTAAAGGGAGTATAACCATTAAAATTTAATTTTCGGCCAATCACGATCAATACTTTATTACCCACGTAGGTAAGCGAATTCTATTGGTTGACAACCACAAATCTAACTAACTGAATAACATTGTATGGCTACGAAATGTAGACAATTCTAAACCAATAGAAAATCATAGTTATGTTCACCAACCAATAGAAACGTAGGTTAAAACGACTTTCAATGTGGAGTGAGGGATGATATTGAGTGTTTAGTTTGTTGATTAGACAAACATTATAAACTTGGATGGGATAAGGTTCATAAATCTCGCCCCTTTAGTAAAGGGCCTCGCCTCCAAAATAACCATGATTTTTAGTTAATGTTAATGAAATAAAGAACCAAAAGTTTACATGTTCCAAACGGTGATTAGATTAGGCAGTAGATACAATATTAACATCCGGATTCCGAACCGCAATTAAATTTTTTCAGCTTGGTTCCAGTCTTCCAGATGATCGTTCCCGTTTACACTTTCGCATATACAAACTAAGCGTGACAACTAAATTCGGTGCATATGCATTTTGAATTAATAGTAGCCAAATTGAGCAAGGGCCATGATGAGTTCCCCATACTGAGACGTCATATTCGCAAACCTGTTGAGTCATTGGCTGTTTGTCCATGATATCCAAACTAGATCTACTCCAATTCTTCAATCAGGAAAAACAAACCTCACGTCATTGGGGGCGGATCCAAAAGAATGGGGGCAGATTTAGGTTATTCGACTATCCAGTTTGACGTGTTAAGGGGTGGCTAAATGATGCTATGAAATGTCAAACGTACCCTTGTGCTAATAATTGAAATGTCTAGAGTACCCTTGGGAGATTATATTAACCTAGAACTAACCTAGGTTCTACCGGAAAAAAATCAAAATCAGATCTCTTCTTCTCGTTCCACTCCTTCCTCTTACAGACAATCCACCACCACCACCAAACTAGACCTAGACAGCACCTCCCTTCTACAAACAACCGCAATAGCCATTAAAACGATTCAATGTTCTAATTAGGGTTTAGAAATCCAGTTTTCAATGTCTGCACCTCATCAAAACCATTACCGAATTCTCTCTGGGTTTCGAGAGACGAAGAAGAAGAACATGGGTGTAGTATTACTGTGTGTGTGGGTTTGTTTCAGTTTGTGTAGATGGATCTAACGATTAATTTGTCATCGTTTCTGATACTTCCCAAAAAAATAAAATCCCATCAATGAATTTGTCAAAACTGTTGATTTGTGCTGCAATTTGGAGTATTGAGAATAAAATGTGTTGTTTCTATAGATTTCTCCGTCACCAGGACCAATTCCTAGTACATAATATATTCGGGGTGATGTGAATTTAACGGTGACTGTGCCAAAGAACCCACACATGGGAAACAAAAAGGGATTGATGAGAAATGTGGGGCGACGGTGAACAAGTGCGCGACGGTGAATTTTGTTCCTCAATTTTGTATTTTTTGGTCAGTTTAAGTGTTTTTTGGTCATCATATATTGAACTAGTTCATGTTCTCCCTAGACTTGTGAAACTGGTACTTTCTCATGTATGTTTGCTAGTATACTCAAGTTAAACCAATGTCTTCTAATTGAGCCAAGAACTTCTATAGTTCGGTTGTTACTGTTGTTCTATCTGAAGTGATTTTGATATGAAAAGCTGAAATGTGAAGTTAGTTTTCATGTTCTAAACTGTTAGAATCCTCACATTAGACATTAAGATCATAACTATCTTTTCCTGTAATTAGACTAAAGTTTAAGCCTTACTGTCTGCAATTTGGGGTTCTTTCATCCGATTTTCTTCTTCAAGTTAGAAAGAAGTAGATGTACATTAAGGTCTAGTTGCTCATTTCCTTTGTAACATGCTTTGGATGAATTGCTGCTCATTTTAAGTTGTTAATAATCTCTGAGTATGTAAAAATGAGAATCTCTGGTGCAATGGTAGCACAAATGACTTCATGTCAGAAGATGCGTGTTCGACTCACGCTAGGTTCACTCAGTGCTTCGCATTCTCTCCAAGGTACATTCAGAATTCTTACTCAAATTTTAGTGTAAGACTAGTTAATCATATGGAACATGAACCAAGTTATATGTCTTCTTGATTGTGAAACAATTTCAGCCCTTTCGTGTCTCCTTTTGTGTCTGAGTTTGGCTTTTCAATCGTTATACGAATGAGCTCTCCCTTGGTTTTGATTATTTGAGGCAATGGTTTTAGTACATGATTCATAGCATTTTCTTCCTCGTACATACTTAGTTTATCTGAATAATCTTTGTTTAATCGACTGTCAATTCACCTTGTTCTCTTCGTAATCTCCAATTTGCTCATTATTTTGTTTGCAAATGTTAACCAAATCATTACTTTTTGACATTACTACACTTTCATTACTTTTTGACATTACTAAATTTAGTAGCTTGGGTGGTAATGTCAGTTATCTTTATTTTGAGAGAAATGGGTTCATAGCATTGAGAGAGATCATGCTGAATTGCTAAATTTACAGAATTAGTGATCGTATGGGTGAATTGGTCTAGTTGCCCTTTTCCTTTGTAACATGCTTTGGATGAATTGATGCTCAAATTTAGTTGTTAATTATCTATGAATATGTAAAAATGAGAATCTATGGTGCAATGGTACTTATGGATTATACACTACTCGGCAGCTCTTTTGACTTACCGAGTATGATTTTTCATATCATATTTTTTCTGTATAATTTTTAAGGTATAATCGGTTGCAATGTTGGCTGCCGAGTAACAATTTTTCTTACTCGGTAGATCTTCTGTTTGCCGAGTATGTTTGTGCTGCCGAAGGGTTTAATACCCTTCGGTAACTCATTTATTTATCGAGCTACCGAGTAAGTGTACTCGGCAGCTATATTGTTTTACCGAGGGTCAATTCTCCACACTCGGTTGCTTTTTTGCTTGCCAAATAAAAAACCTAATTCAAAATATTCCAGGACCCCCTATGTTCTGGTGTTGAAAATATTCCAACACATCATTGCCCTTACAAGATCCAAAGGGTACAACCTACAAAGAAGATTGAAAACATTAGACAACTAAATTGGAAAATTAACAACAATCGGTAGCTCAATAAAATATATGAACTGCCGAGTAGTACTGGAAAGCAGCACTCGGTAGCTAATTAAGCCACCGAATATAGATGAGGTTTGGCCAATATTCTGTACCAAAAATCAATATTATTCGGTAACCATTTGAGCCACCGAGTACACATTCGGTAGCTAATTAAATCACCTTAGACTACCGAGTATACATTCGGTAGCTTAGAAGAGATTTCGAGCAACCGAATGGTTACTTTATTGTGCATGTACGGATGGTGGTTGGGATATTCGGTGGCTCCATTAATGGTCTGGATCTACCGAATATTCTAACTGCAACATTCAAGGCATGCAAACTTTGATTTTTCATACGTCAATCAACCATTACAAGCTAATGGGTTTCAAATTAGAGAACTATCTGATTATTTGGAGTCGAGTTCACTTCATTTCCCTTCTTTGATTCTTGATTTTCTTCTAAACACTCTTGTTCATGGCTTTTCTCTAGAGTGGTAGAGTTCCAACAATCCATGGCTTCCTCCACGTAAGATGAATTCGTAGCATGATCACCTTCAAGAGAAGAAGATTCACCCCGCTCAATCTCACTCAAAACAACCATCTCAAAAAAAAAAAAAAAACTTCTTCTTCTTTTTCTTCTTCTTCTTCTTCTAACTCTCTCTCAAAATAACAAAAATAACACAACCTAAGCTAATCGGTGGCTAAGTAAATTAATTTGTAGTTAGGTTAGCTTAATCGGTAACTTGTTTTGAGTTAATCGGTAGCTTAATATGTGTGGGGGTATTTTAGACACTGAGATAAGGGATAGCCTAATTACACCGGGGTGAACGGGTTTTCAAAAAATTTCAGAATCTGCCCCCATTCTTTTGGATCCGCCCCAATGACGTGAGGAAAACAAACCCTCCCTATATTTTCCCTCTCTTGAGTTCAACCTCTACAGTAATCCAACAGCAAGTGTACACAACCCTGATGTTGACCCTATCACACGTCCCTCGTCTAGTACTCACGGAAAACACTCCTCCAAAAGCAAGATAAACATAACACGTTTCGCAATACCAAACCTCGAATTTCAAATTCAAGCTACGCTGTCCAACACCCAATTATTAGCTTCAGATTTAAAAATACAACAATAAATAAATATTACGTATTATTGGCGTATTTATACGTCGAAAATACGAACTCTGTAAAAAAAATAAAAGAATTTTTTTGTGGTACATCGAATTCGAAGCCCACTGCATGAAGAGAGAATAGAAAGAAAGAGAGACATTAGAGAAGAAGTGCCCGTGCTCCCATATTTCCCTTCTCCTTCTTCTTCTTCTTCTTCCGAACCCGAACCCTGAAAACCTACACAATCCAACTTTCGTTTGATTCTCTCTGTAATCTTCTTCTTCGAACTTCAAACCCTAATTTATATATCTTCATCGTCTCCAATCTATTACGAACCCTTGTTTGTTTTATTTCCCTCCTTCATTCGTTTCGATTCAAAACCCTAAATCGTCCGAGTTCGCACCGGGTCGAAACGTTGTGACTCGCTAGCCCAAAATTTATCTCTTCTCCTATTTTAAAAACTCCCTTTGCTAATTCGTGTGACCTAGTTCATATTTAACGGTCCAAATCTTTTCGCCGGTGTTGTTTATCGATTCTCCCCTACTTTCGGAAGGTCGAATTTTGAAAGAAAAAAAAGGCGGGTTTTGTTGCTCAAATACCTAAACCTAGGGTTCGTTTGAAAATTAGGGCACCAATTGTGTGAGTTTCTCTTTGCTTCTTGAATTTTGGGTTTTTATTCATTTAGTGTCTTCTGTTTGGGTGTTCTTAATTTTTTCTAGGGCACCAATTGGTATTTGTTTTGCTAAATTAGGGCATCACTTAATCATGAAATGAAATTTGATGTCTTTTCTAACATGGGTTGAAAGGCATTGATTGGTGTTTCATACTACGTTGGAGCTCAAATTTGTGTATCTCTAGGGTTTCAAATTTCTATGTTTGCTGAACGTTTACAGTTTTGCATGAGCTGAATTTCTCGTTTGGTTATGTTTTTGCAGGTTATTTCGTGTTCTTGGACATTGAAATGCGGTAGCCTCTGCGTAGGTTGGCAAACATTGAATTTTGATTGGGAATCGTGATATCGGTTATTGAGTTAGTATCTGGTTGGTCTGCAGGTGGACATAGTAATTTGAATTTTGTTAACGAGAGATTTTGTTAAATTTTATTGGTTGTTGTCATTGGTGATTGCTCATTTGGAAGGGCAATGGGAGTGGTATAGCTAATGAGAAAAAGATTTGATTCAACTGGGAGATGAGCGGACATGAGTAGGCTGTCATTTAGGCCTCGTCCTCTCGACATTCATAAGAAGCTTCCAATTGTTAAATCTGTTAAAGAATTTGAAGATGACGATAATACTACCTCAACACGTAATTCAAGTATATTCCGACTTTCTTCTGAGGCTGAGAATGAGGTAATGTACTTGTTTAAAATCATCTGGGTGTTCTTTACTATTCGCTGACAGTACGAATTGCTGTTGCTTTGTTCCCTTTGACATTTAATTGTGATACGTACTTCTAGTTTTTGCAAGAATGGTTTAGGTGCAACTTATCTAACCATCACCACGATAAGAAATTAAAATTATAATAAAACCCAAAATTTGCACATTTCCTGTTCTTCTTCCTTTGATAACTTCACTTACAAGTGAAAGTAAAATACGCTGGAAATCAGATGTAAAAGATAATGTTTAAGCTTCTATCCATTATGTGAATTTGGTTGGTGGAATTGATAGTTAGCACTTATTTGTTTTACCAATTAGGTTATTATATCTGAACATTGTTAGTGTTAAGGTGTCAGCCGTTAATTTCATGTTTTATTATACCGAACAACATCTTAGCAAAAAAATTGTGCAGTAGTTTGGCGATGTCTTGTATAGCCTACACTGTACAACCAAGAAATGATGTCAAAATTAGGCATTGTAATCTTGCAACACTTCAACATCCTTACTGACAGTTCTATGTGACTAAGGAAGTAGAATCAATGTTGTTAGTTGTGTTTGAATATATCGTACCGAACTTGATCATCCATGATTTTCTATCGTTAATTGTCATTTCTATATGCCTGGTATATGTATATAATAGTGAGAACTCAGGTTATATCTTTAGAGTAGGCTTAAAGAGAAGTGATGGTGTGGGCTTGGTCTTGGTCTTGTGTTTTTTCAAATTTTGTTGATTCAAATCCTTTTCTACACTGATCGGATATTTGTTTTACTCTCAAGTCCTAACAGAATAGTTGTATTACAGGTTCCAGCAACGCCCACCAAGAAATTTGCTCCCGAAATACCTACTCCACAGTTTGATATCGTGGACACATATGAAATTGATTATACCCCAACATTTGGCCAACCAACATCTTATTTACGTGGAAGGGGAGGTTCGTTGCTTGGAAATATTTTGGCAACTGTATTGAAGTATTTTGTTATAGTAGTAGTTAAAAGTTATAACTTAATGAGATATATTATACTATCTGCAGCCCGGGCTGAAATTGGAGAGTTTGTTGAGTACGACCTGGACAACGAGGACGAAGATTGGCTTCAAGAGTTCAACAATGAAAGGCAGATTCTCACAGCTGAAAAGTAACATAATTTATTTCCCTACTTGTCAGTTGAGATGCTAAATTTGCACATTAAAAGTAAAATCGATCTGTTCATGAACATTCTCTGTTTTCCTCTATGGCTGCCATGGAGATGCCCATAACAACGTAGTTCGCTTTGGATATGCTGTGACGTATGTTTTAAATACTGATGCATCAAATGCAAGTGTACTTGCATGTTCTTCTGATATGGGAATCTAGAAAAGTTTAGTTTTAATCTTGGAAAGCAATTGCCGTGTCAACAAAAAACAAAAATGTGGAAAATGTAGATGCAGATTTTTTTAATCTCGAATAAGCTTAAATGTTTTTATATTATGTTCAGTAATAGTAGTGGACAATTTGATTATCTGTTTTCCGTTGATTCCTATTGATAGCAGAAATGTCATGTTACTTTAATGGGCGTTTGAACCTGTTGTAGACCATCCAACATGTTACTTTAATGGGCGTTTAATGGGTATCTGATTTACCATTTTTAGGTTGGCATCCATGATGTTGAAAATGGTTCATTCATTGGATGGCTATAATTAGCCATTTATTCAGCAACTCTAAAGCAGTTGTTGTTACTTTATTCATATAAAGGCTATAGTGACGTTACTTTTATCTACTCTCTGACGTTTGTATAAATGCACGGACATGTGGTGGTAACCAACTTATAATATGAACCAGCTTAAACTTATCATTACCAAAACCAACCTTATGAGGCAATCATGTAAATTAATAAGTGTGATCACATATTGTCATATATGTAACTTAGTATACTTACATATAGTTTATGATTCCTGCAAATTTATACTGTATTGCTTTAACCATCCAAATATGCTTGATTTAGGTTGGAGATTCTTCTTTTCAAGTTAGAGGTCTTGGATCACAAGACTCGAGAAAGAGCAGGAGTTATACCTCTTGGTTCACCAGTTCCTGCT
Source organism: Papaver nudicaule (assembly GCA_023529015.1). Classification (NCBI taxonomy): domain Eukaryota; kingdom Viridiplantae; phylum Streptophyta; class Magnoliopsida; order Ranunculales; family Papaveraceae; genus Papaver; species Papaver nudicaule. Next base: position 12,580 of record JAJJMA010113227.1, on the reverse strand, counting down.
CTTTTACAGCTTGATGTTGCCATTGAGGTGAGCTTGCTATGGTCTGAACAAGTTTTATTCCCTAATAAGCACAATTGTTAGATCTGTAGAAATGTTTATGGCCTCCAATGCTAACCTTGTTGGATGTTTCTAGTGTGTTAATTAATTGTTTGACCTTACACGAGGCACTAGTGTCTAGCAATGATATAATAATGGTTCTCAATTTAAATGAACATCTGTTCCTAGGTTTTCTTTCTATATTTATCGTGTATTTCTGGTTTCACAAGTCTAATAGATTTGGACAAGTCAAATGATTGTGATTTGAACTGCTTATCCACTTTATATAGTCTAACTGTTGCCAGCCAACTCAATCATATTTGCAGACTGATTGATTCATCACCAAAAATTTGATTAGTATCTTGAATTCATAGTCATAGAAAATTGATTTTTCCTTTCGAACTTAAACGAGTTATCGCAAATGTAGAAAATTGGCTTACACTAATTCACTTCCCACTCATAAGTAGTTCACAAAGTACTATGCTGTAATTTTGTTTTTATACCAGTGAGAATGGGCTACTTTGGCTAACTGATCGACCGGGTATAATTTGTGACTATAGTTTGTGTGAATCTCGTACAATGCGTTGCATTTGCAGAATCACCTCTTATTGTCTGTGCATATAACTATGATGGTGGAGAAAACCTGTCTTTGACATTATTTTTACGTGTAGTTACACTGTTCGAAGGATTGTGGTCATCTCAGTGCAACCTGATATCTTTCTTTTTCCTTTGGGTATATACATCAGTTTGATTCTCTTCTTACTGATCATGTTTGCGTATATTGCAGCTCTTGTTATCTCAATCCGTACGATACAACGTTTGTCAATCTGTATATAACTACTGGAAAGAAAAGGTTCGTTCGGCATGCATATTAACTATTTCCCTTCTTAGATTCTGATAGTATTTTGGTGCTGTTATGTGGGATGTATCTGTGTTCACGGATATTACAAATGTTTAGTGGTAATAGGTGGCATATATGTTGGACGTGCAACTGTTTTTAAAATTTCTATCTAGTCATTTGAGAATCTCTTTATTCATTTTTCTTCTGTTCATCGATATGTATATATTTTGAAATCATGTAGGTCAGCAACTCCTCAAGTCCTATATTTAGTTGTTTTAAATTCTTATGTATCATATCCTCTTAATTTACAGCGAGATCGGTGGCAAAAGCCTATACTTCGTCGGTTGCAGGTGAGTTCCTTACTTATTGGAACTGAGACTCTACTGTTGAATCATATTCCAATGAGCATGTTTTGTCTCTAGTCTCTTGTTGTGCATCTGTATAATTAATTCATTGGCATCTGGATCAAAAAGATAAGCCCAGTGATAAACTAAAAAGAGATTTTGCGTGGTACCAACTCTTGTGTATCATCTGCAGTATCCCTAATTTTAATGGATTTTCATTCTTAGACTTGGGCAGTGTGGGTCTTGTTGAAATGAATGTGATACATTTCAAGATTGGTCACATGTGCGTCTTTCACGAAGACTTATCTGTTACTTGAGTATGATTAGGTAAGTATGTTAGTGAAAACCATAATATACTCAAAACTAAGTGGGTTAACGAAATTTTTGAGATGTTCACCTTGAAAGTCTGTTTCTTTTTTCTTGCAATGTTTATTTTTATGGATGCTATATGAGTCTTGTTGTGGTTTCATATGAAGGGGGGCTACTAATATTCCTAGAAAAGGAAGCATGGAATTTATATGCACTTCAGCTTGCCTAGTTTTGAGCATGGAATTAATTCTGTTTAATGAAAACCTTGTAGTGATAGTTTGTCTTTATTAAGTACTAGTTTTTACTTATATAAAAGCAAGGGTTTTACCTTACCATTAAATTTATTCTTATTGGTGCTATAATGAGGTCTTAATTAATTTGTTCACGCTCTTAATTGAATTAAGCACCCTTTTGTCCCTGCAGCCCCCGCCACCAGTTAGTGATACCAATCCATACAATGTATTTAGGCCAAGGGAGAAAGCCCATCGGTTACACACTAGAAGGGTAAGTATTTCTTACCATTTTATGAATTTCCAGTTAAAGTAATTTCTTAAACAAAAGAATTGTAAGTATGAACCATTGGTTAATTCTCGAACTATCTGCGTTCTTTTAGATGCAAAGGAGGGAAAACAATGTTCAATCGTTTGAAAAGCTACGTCAGGTAATAAACATTTTCATTATTGCATATACTTTCCCTTCGAACTGAAAATGTTTCTGGGAACTATTTTTTTCTGCAAGTAGAAAATTAGTTTGCAAGTTAAGAGCACTATGTCTGTATGGTTTTTCTTAATACTGTGCATAGTGCAGTGTAGATAATTTTTTTTTTTTAATTTGTAATCTCTGTCAGTGATAATTCTTCTTGCCAACCCTAAGCCCTTCCATTGTTGTATGGTCCATATACTTTCAGATCAAGACTAGATGCATCTTCTGTGGCCATTGATGGCACTTAATAATTCTATAGTAGAAAAATCACCTACTAGTTCATAATTTAGCTACCAAATTATTCAGGGCGTTTAAGAATCTACATATGAAATGTCTGTCTTCGTATATTGAAAAGAGGTAGAAGAAAAATGTACAATTCCTATTTACAAACCCTCCTGAAATTATTTGCTGTTAAAAACTTAAAATGCTCCAAGTGACGCTTCATTAATCTCTTGTTGGAGTATGTGGATCAATTATCTCCGTACAATGGCGAATTAAACAGAGCTCGGATTTGTTGTTTTCAGGTCAGGCGCAACCTGGATCAGGCTAAAACAGTAATAGAGGCCTTAATCAAGGTGCTTATTTTTTATTTCTTTGGTCACAGTCTTAGCTTGCTCTTGCGCTTCTTGCTCATGTTTGAGTCAATATTCTTTAGAAACATATTATAGACTGGTTAATCCTTGTTTGCAGAGGGAGGAGAAGAAAAGAGAGGTTATGGATAGTGAGATCAGTCTTCAACGGATCCAAACCAAGTATAAGGTGTATATATTATGATGTTAATCTTCTTTTTGTTGGCTCCATACTTCATGAAAAGCAAGTAGTATATGGTTTTTTTCTTTCTGGTGAAGTTCTTATCGGATTTATATTTGTGTGGTGAAATTGGCTAATATAATTCTACATCTCTTCTCAGAATGAGACTCAGCTCATTGAAGATGGTTTCGACTTTCTTGGGGGCTACCCCCAAAAATTCGGGTCTGAGGATGAATTTGTGGATTCAGATGATCTTTCAAACTGTCACTCCCGTAGTAATCGACCGGTTGCAGCACAGAATTCTCCTTTCACGGATTCCAAGCTGATGATGGTTCCTGCAGGTCGCTTGAGCAGACGACCAACTCCATATCAGGGATGGTTTCATAGAAGGGTATATACAATTTCCTTGTGTACTTTTAAGCTTTTTAGTATCTGCGTGTTACTTGTTAAACCAAAAAAACATCATCCTGCTTTAGTACTCTTCTTTGTTATGACATGTCATGTCCTGTTTAGCATCATTTGATCACCGCTTATGTTTGATGGAAATCAAATGCAGGATCCAAATGAGCCAGTTCTTTTATTTACCAGACCTTTAGATTCGGAGAAGTTGGCCAGTGCAGGGATTATTCCTCCACCAAATCCTCCTCCAGTTGAAAATGGCGGTATGTCTTCACCGAAATATTGTTTCCGAGGGCGGATTGGTAGAGGTGGCAGGATCGTGTTTGATAGGTGGAATCCGCTCCTGCAAACTCCAATAACTCATGATAAGACTTCTTCACATGTATCACCTAGCCTCAGGCTTCCACCTCATCATGGTTAAATTCATACTAGTTATTCTACAATTTTTCCTCCTTGGGACTTAGCACCGGAGTCAAAAGCCAAACCAGGTGGCAATCCAAATGTGGTAGGCTGGTAAATCCATGCAAGGGATTCCCGTTTTACCTTTTCAGTTCCTACTGGTGGGGTCCAAGATTATCATCCGAGATGCCAGAAAGTTAATTTATCTTGGGAAGCAAAGCCTGGTTCGGGTTGTCTGATATTTTTGCACAGGCAGTGGAAATACAGTATACCACGATGACCAAGCAAAAATCGGAGCACCAGCAAATGAATTTGACAGTGTTGGTTGACATGAGCCCTAGGCTTTGGGGGGTTGAAAGCAGTTATAGGGCAGTTGTAGATGTTATGGTGATGTTCATGTCCTCTTTGCCGTTCATGTTTGCTGTGCAGTCTCTCCCTTGACCGGTGGCTCCCTACCCTGTATTGTACAATTATGTCATCATCTCCATCTGTTTTTTCGTTCTACAACTTAGAATTTTCACAGAAATCTGATGTACCGTCTCTCAAGTCCTATTTTGTTCATCATTTAACCCAGTGAGGCAAATTTCACATCAATGACTTGTGTCCTAAATTTTGTTTTCAAGGACGAATGAAAATCACGAAATGTGACAAAAGAGAAAAACAACCAATCACTGAGCCTGGAGCTGATCATTCTTGCAAGTATGGTGAAGTCCCCACTCGATACTCCTTCCAAAGATTTTAACTAGGGTGTTCTTCACTTCATTGTCGTCAGAATTGAACACTTCATATAAAATGGGGCTTGGTTGCTGACGAGTGACAACGAAATCACCTTAGTAGAATCGAAACGAGTAACTATTATGACGAGTAAGTTCGAGCGGCTGGGATTATTGTCCTGTCGTTTTTATTATGTCGTGCCGTCTTAGGACTGGTGTCGTATAGAGAAAGAGACCTTTACCGGCGGTAACTTCCCCTTTCTCCAAGCCAGCAGCAATATGGTGCTGTAAAATCCCCACGTGTAGAGAATTTCTTCATATTGTGGGGAAATGCACTAGCCATGTCTATAAGAGCAAGCACTATGGTGCATTAAAGGTGGGAAAATTCCCCACATTGTAGACAAGACATGGAGGGGGGAAAAAGCAAGCACTATGGTGCATGTCTACAATATGGCGGTTTCTTAGAAACCGGAAAAAAGGTGCTCGCGGTTACTTAGAAACCGCGCCAGTCAATGGTTGACTTGACCTGACCGCACAGAATGAGTTTTTAGACTAAACTCGCGTTTCCCCTTCATTCTTTATTCTTTTCCTTCCTTCTTCTCCTCTATACCCTATTCCCCCTCTTTACCCACTTCACGATTACATCTACTCTCCCATTAAATCTCGCCAAAATCTTCAAGGTGTTTGTTCTATGGAAGGTCCTTGGTTGATTGCTTTATTTTATTGCGAATTTAGAATTGAACTCTAGGGTTTTGATTTCAATTTTTTTTTATTATCATAAAATGGTGATGTTTGATTGATTGAAATTGGATGTTCTATGAATGTTGCTTGTGTTTTGGATGATAATTTGAAGTTTGTTTTCATTGTTGATATATTTTTTTTGTGTTAGTGTGTAGGGTGTTCTTGATTTGATTGTTATGATTAATGGTATTGGTAATTTTGATGAACGAATCATGATTTTGTGTTGTTGATATGATAGTAATTGAGAGGAAACAATGCATGCATCTAAATGTTATGATAATTTTGTGTTGTAGGAATGAATATGGATAGTAGAGTACGTGTGTCGAGTAAAACCGATACCAATCACATTGCACAGACCAAAACACAGGATAACCCCTTGCACTGCGACAGACCTAGAGGAGGGTATTCAGTGTTAATGAAACTAAAGAAAATAGTTTTTGCAAATGAAGGTGCAAAAAGAATTATTGATCGTTGTGGGTTTGATACTATTTATGATATCGACTATCCGGAAAATTGTCATGCAAGATTCATCAACATGATAGCCGAGAGGTGGTGGTACACCACACATACGTTTCATTTCCCCGAAATTGAGCTAGGTTTCACTCCGTGGTGTTTCACACACCTTAGCGGAGTAAAATTTGGTGGAAACCGTATCGTGTTGTCACCATGGAGTCGCAGTGTGATTTTTTGTTGAATTATGTTAAAGTCTCATCTGGGAGTAATGAAAGCAGTAGAAGCAAGAAGAAGAGGAAATAGAGAAGAAAAGGCCAACCTGAACCTGAACCTGAACCTGAAGTTGAGGAAGAACCGAAAGAAAATGAAGATGAAGCTCCGGCAGTTCCCAACCCCAACATCCCACGTCCAATTTACAGAGAGGTGACCGATGAAAATTGGGAAGCTCTGAGAGACTTTGTTTTTGAGGGTAAAGGTTGCAAGTTGAGTATTATCAATAGATGGATTTTTGACCAAGGTAGTGACCCTAATGTTGATCCTGAACAATTGGCACGTTGGTTCATGTTGTGGACAATGGGTAATGTGTTATTCCCCAATGGGAAGGACGTTGTTGAGTTTGAGTGGATCAAGTTTTTCCACTTAAACTTGGACAAACTCGATCAATATGACTGGGGTCAAGCAATCTATGCCAGGATATACAAAGCTCTAAACGGATTTGTTCTTCACAGTCAAAGGTTGGAGTGCTATTGGTATATTCTACAGGTATGCACATTAACAATATTTTTGTTGTTCATCTTTTGTGTTGTTTGAAGGTTTAATTTTACCTATACAAATAATCGGTATATATTTATATTGTGTTTTGATTTTCTATATCCAGCCCTGGTTTTGGTGCCACTGCCGTACAATGTTTCCGTTGGTTAAGGATAACCTTTCCCTGGAGCAATTAATTGGATCCATGGCCCGGCGCTAGAAGGTACGATAAATCTCAGATGAGTGCTAAACAAAGTGATCTAATCTAGAATCCTTTGGGGCTGTGAGGAGTGCTATGGACAATGTTGGTCCTTTTTATGTTGAATGTAGGCCGTGGGTTGGTAGTATTCATGTTCACAAATCAAGGATCGTAATTGCTAGACAATTGTCTGAAGGTCGTAGGGTGTTTTGGTACCCAGATGGATCCTACAATGTAGGATACTTGGGAGAGCGGTGCCTTAGACAAGTTTTGGGTATTATAGTGATACCTTGTAACCCACCAGATGTCCTGGTTAACATTTCTGAGTTACACATTAGGGATTTTGAGTATGAGAAATCTGTTCAGCATCAGCATTTTGATGTGGTTGGTTTGGAGGAATACACTTCGTTCAGGGTGGACAAGTCTATTGGTAAATACATGAACGAGACAGCAGTTCATTATGTTAACCGTCCTATTTGGGGTCCACAAGGTAAAAGGATTGTTGATCAAGGACCCATCAGTCAATCCACTTATGTACCAAGAATCAGTGGTGAATGGCTTGGTCCAGGTTTTCCTAGACTTGAACCTCCTTTTTTGACACTCGTGGAGGACAAGGGCCAAAAATACCAAAGCGATATCGGGCAAGAGTATCTCAATGTGGTTCCACGGAGACATTACCTACCCAACTCAGGTTCACAGGTTAGTCTCCCACTTCTTGATTTACCAACATTACCTACCAATGTTGAAAAATCCTTTGCTAGTAATCAACTTTGGTTAGTTGAGAACTTACTGCTCCATCCACAACTATGGCGATATAAGCTTGCGTTAGAGCAGTTTCTTCCTCAACGGTAAAACTTCCCATTGCCATATTGAATATAAGAATAACGAATCAACTAAAATTATTGCAAAATTTTGAATGGAGTAAAGATGAGAGAATCAACTTAATTTATAGTGGTTGTGGTGAATTTTGGTTGGAGAGTAAGTTGGTTTTATAGACAACAACACAAACGGATCTATTTTTTAAAAATATAACCGTTGTAAAATTGACGACCGAGATTAATTAGACTGTTGTAAAACGAAGGGTTCGGATGGAGTGTGTGAGGAGTGTAGCAAAAAAAGGTCAAACAAGTATTTATTACTAGGCGGTTTCTTAGTAACCGCGGACAGAAACTCGCGGCTTAATAGAAACCGTATGATGCGGTTTCTTGGTAACCGGTGAGTAAGGCATGTCTACATGGGGGTACAGATTTGTACCCCCATGTAGGCATGGCTAGAGCATTTCCCACAATGTGAGGAAATTCTATACATGTGGGGATTTATGTGCACCATAGTGCTTGCTCTAAGGGGTACAGATCTGTACCCCCTTTAGACATGCTTTATTCACCGGTTACCAAAAAACCGCAGCATACGGTTTCTAAGAAGCCGCTGCGGTTTCTATGAAGCCGCGTATTTTAGTCTGCGGTTACTAGGAAACCGCTGAGATATGAATACATGTTTAACCTTTCTTTTTTACACTCCTCACATACTCCATCTGAACCCTTCATTTTACAACGGTAAAACACTCCCGACCGTCCATTTTACAACGGTAAAAAATAAATCCGTTGGGTATTTCAACTATAAAACCAACCCATCCTCACAACTACATTTTCATCCCAATCAATCTCATCTTACTTGATTCTCTCTTAATTTGTTTCTCTAATCACTTCAATATGGTTATTAAATACACTACTGATGAAGATGTTGTTATTGTTCAAGCATACATGGCTATTACTATTGGATCTCGTGTCAGAACTCAAGATGGCGCCCTTAACGTTCGTTGGAGTCGTATCTTTGATATTTTTGTCTTGTTCTCTGGTAACGGAGACAATCTTAATGGTCGGTCTAAGAGATCGATTCAATGTCGGTTCAAGCTGATAAAAAATGCCGTGGATATGTTGCTTATTTTTCTTGTTGATATGGAAGTTCGCAATCCACACTTGTCAAGTGAAGATAGGTTCCTCTTTGCGAAAGCCGAATATCATGATGAGACAGGGACCCGATTTAAGTTCGACGAATGCTATGAAATCTTCAAAAACAATCTTGGAGGATACGATCCCTGATTAGTGAATAATTCAATTTAATATTATGAATTATTTTAACCCTATCTACTAGTTGTTTTCCAATGTTGTTGTAATGTTGTTGTTTTAATAAGTAATGCAATGTTGTTGTTTAATATGAAATGTAATATGTGTTTGAAATTCGAAATTTAAACCTTAACGACAAGTTTTGCCTTTTGAACTCCAAAATACTTGAAAACTGAGCCTAACAGATCCATTTTTACTTATAAAATGCAAACAATGAGAGATCAATTGTATCATAACTTCTTCATCGAAAAAAATCAGAGTACCATGGAATGCTCTAAGGTTTAGTTTTTGTTTTCATCTTTTTTTCCATCTTTCTGGTCTCAATTTTTTTTTCCGTCTTTCTAATCTTAGTTATGATTTATAATATAATTTGTTTATTTTATTGCAGTGTTCTTCCCTCATCAAATATGGTATATGTGAATCTGAAGCTCACAAAAGTGCCTCATGTCCTTTTATCTACTTGGCATGTACCAAACAAAATTGTGATGGGTTTCGCAAAATCCTCTAACACCAAGAAAAATCCAGGGAGGTTGTTTTTGAAGTGTCAAAAACATGAATGTGGAGACTTTGAATGGTTAGATTCAGCCATTGAACATAGTAAGCATGTTGCAAATTATGGTTTTGAATCTCCGAAGCAGTATAAAAATCATAGTTGTTTCACATGTGGAGGGAGTGACCACTGGTCTGACAGATGTCCACTACGAAAGATGAAGAACGAGAATCATGCTTCGCCTTCAACTCCACCACCCGCTAAGACATAGTGGGATGAGATCATTGTTAAGTTTAAAAGAACATTGTAATTTCACTGGAAACAACCACAACACTCGTTCACAATTTTCAGAATAAGGTTATTACAAAACCAAAATATAGTTGAATGAGCTAATGTAATTTATGTTTTTAATTTAAATGAAAACCAAGTACTTTTACGGCTCAGCCAAGTTTACTGTATCCCCCTCATAATCTGAAGAACTGGAGGAGTAGTCTGAGGAGTCGTCTGTAGAAGTCTCTGATTCCAAGATATCCCACGAATCCCCTGACTCATCTTCTTCTTCATCTTCTTGTTCGTTTCTTTCTTCTTCATCTCCTTGTTCGCATGTTTTTGATTCATCAGCCCTATATTCAAACCACCCGCTACCCTCAATAGTTTCAGCATTAGCAGGAACAACATCGGTGTAATAATGAAAGTCAGTACCATGGTCAGCTGACCAAGGAACTCGTTCATTATCATCAGAAGTTTCATCAGACAAGGCATCGTCAGATGGTAGGGGTATGTCGCTTGGCAAAGGTGGAACATACTCTAAATCTGACCCCTCAATGCTCGACTCTACCAGAATAGCATCTCCCACTCCAGCTCTACCAGGACGTTGTGCAATGTGTTTGATAAGATCAGCTCGTAGTCGGTGATACCTTTCAGGATTTTGCAATGCCTTATAATGAACAGCAGGGCCTTGATACTCTACCACCGGACCTGCTACCACCTCACCCCATGCAAGGTCACGACGAGTATGCTCTACAGTCATGTTATGCAAAATAATACAACATTTCATTATCAACTTCATGTCACTTTCTTTCCAATACTTACATGGTGACCCAACAATCTTGTAGACTGATTGACGAACTCCAAAAGCACGCTCGACATCCTTCCTCTTTGCCATTTGATACTTGTTAAACCTAACACGCTCAGGAATGTTCAATGTTACCTTATAAGCTTGTACGATTGTTTGTAGCTTTGGATAAATACCATCAGCTAAGTAATAACCCATGTCGTAATGGTGCCCATTTATGACATAATTGCAAGGAGGTGCTAACCCTTGAAGAAGCTTGTCAAAGAGTTGTGAGTGACCCAACACATTCAAGTCATTATTTGATCCCAGCATTCCAAAGAATACATGCCAAAACCATAAATCATAGGATACCACCGCCTCTAACACCAATGGACTCTCTTTTTCTTTACCACGATATGTTCCTTGCCAAGCCACCGGGCAATTCTTCCACGGCCATTGCATACAATCCACAGTACCAAGCATTCCCGGAAATCCTCTTTCAGTGTTCTCCTCTAGTAGTCTCTTCACATCTTCTTCTGTGGGTTCACGCAAGTATCTTTCTACATAAGTGCGGCAAATCAATTCACAAAAGTGTTTGATGCACTTGTAAATTGTGGTCGCTCCCATTCGTATATAATCATCTAGACTATCCACGACGGTACTTTTGCACAAAGCTTTCATCACGGCAACCATCTTCATAGTGGGTGAATGACCCAACAAGCCCGTTGCATCCGGACGTTGTTGCCATTCTTCATCCTCGGCGGTAATTCTATCTAGTATCTTCTTAAACAAAGCTTTAGGCAAGCCAAGACGTTGTTTTAATTGTCTTACTGTATAAGTGCCCCAACCGTAAAGTAATCCTGCATCATTATTGCATCATGCAAAACTCTATCACGAACAAGTTGTCGACGCCTTTGAACCTCCTTT
>JAJJMA010113216.1:0-40381 GCA_023529015.1 Papaver nudicaule | reverse complement strand
GATATATGATAGTTGGTAAATAAGACTCATAACTTATATATCATGGGTTAGAGTTCCAATTTTTCCTAAAAAATTGTTGAACTTTTTTTTACTTTCAGATCTGGTGTGCACACAAACACCTTTGAATTTCGTTTTTGTGGCTTCTGCACATGCAAGGTTTGTTATAGTCGGTCAACAAGTGCATGCAGTTTGTAAAAGTTCATGTCTTTCTTACAGTGAATAGATTCTGATTCGCTTCCGTTGGTGTTGTTGTAGTTAAGATTTGAGTTCTCTAGAAACTTTACAAGGTTGTAGCTCAGGTAGATTTTTCTAGTAGAGCAGAAGAAGAATAATATTAGGTTTAGTATAAATAAAGATTGGTGTTTCATTGATAATTATATAAATAACAGCTCTGGTAGAGTTTGGGTAGGGTGGAATCCTTTAGAGGTTAATGTTACTGTGCTTCACACTGCTTCTCAAGCTATTTTCTTGGAGGTAGTTACTAGTAGAAACTTAAAATTTGCTTTAATTGTGGTGTATGGGGATAATGATAGTAGCTGTAGAACTGCCTTATGGAATGATTTGATTGCTTTTGCTTCTAATTATGATGGTCCTTGGGTAGTCCTTGGTGATGTTAATGAGATTCTTGCTGAAAATGAGAGAATTGGTGTTGCTAACTCCCTCTCTAATGCTCAGATTACTTCTATGAGTGAATTTCTTCAATGTACTCAAGAGGCTCATTTGTTTGATTTGTCCTACTCTGGGAATTTCTATACTTGGTCAAATAAACAGTTGGGAAGTGGCAGAGTACTGGTGTCTAAGATAGACAGGGTGTTAGTTAATATTGAGTGGGTTTCTTTCTTTAATGATTCTAAAGCTGATTTTCTGCACCCGGGAGTTTCTGATTACTCTCCTATGATTGTTTCAGTTTTTGAGAACAGAGTTCATGGTCCTCCTTCTTTCAGGTTTTTTAACTATTTGACTGAGGAGCCTGGTTTTATGGAGATGGTTTTTGATATTTGGAAGGAAAAGGTGAAGGGTAATCCTATGGGGGTCCAAAGGGCTTTTTTGATGTCAGTAGAGGACTTAGACAAGGAGATCCTTTGTCTCCTCTTTTGTTTGTTATAGCTGAAGATAGTTTGAGCAGGATTTTATCAGCTATGGTGCAGTCAAGAGAATTAGTCACAATGTGAATAGAAAAGGGATTCAACCAACACACATTTTTTTTGCAGATGACATATTCTTATTCTGTAATGGAGAAAGGAGGAATGTTTTGAGACTTATGAATATATTGCAGGAGTATCAAAGTGCTTCAGGGCAAGTAGTGAGCAAAGAAAAATGTAAGTGTTTTGTGGGAGGGACATCTGAGAGCAGGAGAAATCAAATTGCTGATATATGTGGAATGCCATTATCTCAGTTTCCAGATAAGTATTTAGGTGTGTATTTGGTTGAAGGTTGTATTAGAGAAAGACATGTTTGGGGTGTAGTGGAAATGATGCAGAAGAAAATGGCTGGTTGGATGGGAAGAATGCTGTCTTTTCAAGAGAGGTTAATCCTAGTTAAACATGTGCTATGCAGTGTTCCAATTTATAACATGTCCATCTATAAATGGCCAAGCAGGGTTTTGAGAGAATGTGAAAGAATTATTAGGAATTTCTTGTGGTCTGGTGATCCAGCAGTTAAGAAAGTAATTACAGTCAAATGGGAGAAGATATGTTCTCCAATTAATGAAGGAGGGCTGGGTTTGAGAAAGTTGGAGGTAATTAACAAATCCCTATTAATGAAGCTTGCTTGGAAGATTCAGAATGGGAATGAAGAATGGACACAATTTTTTCAGGCCAAGTTCCAAAACAAGAAGGGAGAGTGGATAGATTATTATAGAAAATCTTCAATTTGGCCTGGTATAAAAGAAGTTCTATCATTGGTGAAGGAGGGCACAAGATGGATTGTTGGAAATGGTGAACATATTTCAGTTTGGAATGATATTTGGATAAAGGAAAGAGCTCTGAAGGACATATATCCAGGGAATGCTTTTATGATGAATCATGAAGAAATGAAGGTGTCAGATATCATTATAAATGAGGAGTGGGTTATTCCTTCTGAAATGCTTGAAATGGTGGAAGTTGGTGAATTACCAGTGGTTGCAGGGGGAATAGATAGGAGAATTTGGGCTCATACTCTCACTGGGGATTTTTCAATTTCTTCTGCAGTTGAACTAATAAGAGTGAAGCATACCAAGTTAAAATGGCCTGCAAAAGTTTGGCACAGTAGTGTACATCCTAGTGTGGCATGTAATGTCTGGAAAATTCTAAGTGGAGCTTGTGCTACTGATGAGAATATGAGAAAGAGGAAGTTCCAGATGGCTTCAAGGTGTGTTTTCTGTAAGAAGCATGAAGAATCAATGGATCATCTACTTTGGTATTGCAATTACAGTCAGATTATATGGGAATGGTTGGGTGGGATATTTTGTTTCAAAAACCCAAAATCCTTTGAAGATGTTCTGAGTTTGGCTGTACAGAAGAGCCCTGCTATTAAGGAAGTATGGAGAGCTACAACTTTTATTACTATGAGAGATTTATGGTTTTCCAGAAACAAAATGGTGTATGAAGGGATGAATGTTAAAACAGATGACATTAAGGTAAATGTGATGAAGTTAGTGAAAGATTTTGATGGGAGAATGAAGGCAGCAATGTGGAATTCTTCTTATGATCTTCAAGTTCTGAAATATTTTGGGCTGAAATGTAGAAGGGTTAAGTCTGTCAGAGTTATAGAGACATTCTTTGTTCTGCCAAAGAAAGATCAGCTGTTATTATGCTGTGATGGAGGGGCTAGAGGTAATCCAGGAACTGCAGGCTTTGGATTCATTGGCAGAGATCATTTAGGAAGGTTTGTTATTGCTACTGCTGGAGGTTTGGGGATAGCAACAAATTTTATAGCAGAGGTAATGGCAGTGTTGTGTGCAGGGGAATGGGCAGTTTCTGAGGGTTTTCAGGATGTTTTGTTCAGAACTGATTCAAAAGCAGCAGCTATGGCATTTCAGAAGGGTGGTGTTCCTTGGTTTGCTGCTAGTAGATGGAAGAGGATTCAAAGTTGTATCCCTGTTATAGCTTTTATTCATACTTTTAGAGAGTCTAATACCTCTGCAGATGCATTGGATAAGAAGGGATGTCAGTTGTTTAGAGGTGAGAAAATGGTTTTCACTGAAAAACCTCACTTCATCTTTTCCCTGGAAGTCCCTGATAAACCTTATTATAGGTTTAGTTATACTTAGGGATTGTGTGTTTATCTTTTGAGTCTGACTATGTTTGCTACATTGTTATGTTTTGTACTGAACCTTTTGCTCTTTTGAGTTTTTCTAATAAAAAGAATTATTGAGTAAAAAAGAAGGGTAATCCTATGTATGTTCTGATTACTAAATTAAAGAAGGTCAAAGCTAAGCTGAAGGAGATGAGGAAAAATACTAATAGTCTGGCTGCAGCTGTTTCTTTTGCTAAAGAAATTATGGTTAATGCTCAAGCTGCTGTTCAGGCTAGACCTTTAGATTCTGATGTTGCTCAGGTGGAGAGGAAGGTTGTGAGGGATTATGCTAAGGCTGTAAGAAATGAAGAATCTATGCTTAAACAGAAATCTAGAGTCCAATGGATGGGTTTAGGGGATTCTAATGCCTCATTTTTTCATAACTTTTTGAAGGAAAGAAGGAGTAGGAATAATATTCTTACTTTAAAGGATGGTGATGGTAATGTATTTGAGGAAGACAAGGAGATTGATGTTGAATGCACTAAATTTTTTTCTGATAATTTTAATGATGATAGTCACTCTAGTTTCTCTGAAGATGCAGCTCAGTTTGTTCGATTTTCTAATATTGTTCATGAAGGTGATTTGGAGAAATTGATTGCCCCTGTTTCCAGAGATGAAGTTGTTCATGCTCTCTCATGTATTGGCTCTAGTAAAGCTCCAGGTCCGGATGGCTTCTCTAGTCATTTTTTCAAAACCTGCTGGTCTATCATTGGTGATGATTTTGTGAAGGCAATTCAATTTTTTTTTGCAAAGTCTAAGCTCTTGGGAGAGGTAAATAGTACTTTTATTACTTTGGTGCCTAAAGTAGATAATCTTAATGTTATTTCTGACTTTAGACCAATTTCTTGTTGTAATGTGATTTACAAGTGCATTACTAAGATTATTGCCATTAGAATGAAAGGTTTGCTGAGAAATCTTATTAGTCCCAATCAATCAGCATTTATTTCTGGGCGTTCTATTCAAGATAACATCTTGCTTGCTCATGAAGTTGTTAGGAATTACCATAGGAGGAATGGGGCCCCTAGATGTGCTTTAAAAATTGATCTTAAGAAGGCGTATGATACTGTTAATTGGGATGCTATTTTCCCGTGTCTTAGAAGAATGGGTTTCCCTGAAGTGTTTATTAGTTGGATTTCTGCTTGCATTACAACTGCCAAATTTTCTGTGCTTGTGAATGGATCTCCTTATGATTATTTTGGAGCTAAAAGGGGTCTTCGTCAAGGTTGTCCTCTCTCCCCTTATTTGTTTGTGATGGTGATGGAGATTCTCAGTATTTCCCTTCAAATCAGGTCATTTCTAAAAGATATGGGTTCCATTCGAGATGTAGTCTTACTAAACTAACACATCTATGTTTTGCTGATGATGTGTTAGTTTTTTTCAAGGGAACTGTAGCTGCTGCAAACTCTTTCAAAGATGCTATTACTGATTTTAGTGCTATTTCGGGGTTGGAGATGAATAGGCAGATGACTGCTCTCTATGCTTCTTCCATTGAGGAGACTGTTCTTTCTCAGATATTGATTTGCTTGGACTGCAATTTAGGGGAATTGCCAGTGAGATATTTGGGAGTCCCTCTTTTATCCACCAGATTATCTTATGTTGACTGTCTTCCTCTGATTTCTAGAGTTTCCAAGAGAGTTAAGTCTTGGAAGGGTAAATCTCTCACCTATGCTGGTAGGCTTCTGTTTGATAAAAGTTGTTCTCTCAGGAATGGTCTTTTTTTGGCTCTCCAGTTTTGTGCTGCCTAGACAAGCTATTAAGGAATTCGATTGCATTTGCAAGACTTTTTAGTGGGCTGGTGTTGAGATGGGAAGGAAATACCATGCTCTTAGATGGGAGTTAGTGTGTAGACCCTATAAGGAGGGGGGTTTGGGAGTGAGAAGCATTGACACTACTAATGATGCTGCTAATCTCAGACATTTATGGAAACTTATTAGTGGAGAGAGTAACATTTGGACTGAATGGGTCCATAAGAATCTTATTAAAAATAGAGATTTTTGGACTCTCACTATCCCTAAGGAAGCTTCTTGGGTGTGGAGGAGGATTCTTGAGCAAAGGGAGATAGCTAAAAATCTGATTATGCATATTATTGGTGATGGGGAAAAGATAAAGTTTACTTCTGACTTGTGGCATCCTAAGGGAAGACTTACTAGTTGGATCAGTGCTGATATTATGGAGGACCTGGGTGCTAACTCTTCTAGCCTGGTTTCTGATTTTATTGAGGATGGCCAATGGAAATTTCCAGTTTTGATCAATGATGAAGGTCAGGATGCAATAAATAAAATCAAAGAGGTGGATGTTGTTGTTGAAGAGTTGGACATGGTGGTTTGGAAGCCTAGTGCTTCAGGGGAGTATACAATGAAAGATTCTTTTGTGAATTTGGCTGGGGAAGGGCAGGAAATATGGTGGCACAGCTTAGTGTGGTTTCAGTCTCATGTTCCCAAGCATTCCTTTATTTTCTGGTTGGGGCTTCATAGAAAATTGAAGACTAAAGAAAAAATGGTTAAATGGGGTCTTCTTCATGATCCAACCTGTTGTCTTTGTGGGGATATGCCTGAGACTGAAGACCATCTCTTCCATGAGTGTCAGTTCTCTGCTAGTATTTGGAGAGGTTTCCTTATTAAAATGGGTTACCATAGAAATTTGGGAAGCTGCTGGGAGGAGGAGCTAAGATGGTGCATTGCTTCTTTTACTGGTGAGGGCATTATCTCTAGAATTAAAAAGATTATTCTTAATTGTTTTGTTTAGCATGTTTGGCAAGAGAGAAATGCTAGAGTGAACACTAGTAAGTTTAGTTCTGCTGACAGTGTGGGATATGCCATTATGGAGGATGTAAGATTTAAGGTCATCTCTATGAAGGGTAGTGTTACTCACAGTCCTGCTGCTAAAAGGTTTGTGGAGAGGTGGAATCTTTGTTGTGGCTTTACTCAGCTTACTTTGAAGCTCTGTTCTTGGTTAAGACCTGATCCTGATTGTGTTATGATTAATACTGATGGGTCAAAGCAGGATGAAAGTTGAGGGTGTGGGGCTATTTTAAGAGTTCAAAGTGGTGAAGTTATTGCTACTGCTATGAGTGGAGGTCCTCCTATTACTGTCACTGCTCATGAATTGCAGGGTGTTGAACTGGGTCTTCATTTGGCTGTGGTGAGAGGTATTAGGCGTATCCATTTAGCTATTGACTCCATGACTGTTTATTTCATATTGATGAAGAAGGAAGAAAAAACCCCATGGCACCTACTACAGATATGGAGAAGAGTTAATAGATTGAGAGATCACTTTGAGGTGATGAAGATCTCCCATGTTTTCAGAGAGACTAATAGGGCGGCTGATAAACTTTCAAGCTACCACCCTCCTGCCAAATGGGTTAATGTGAATACTGATGACTTTTCTGAAGAGTTGAAGAAAATTATTAAAGAAGATAGCGAAGAAAAATTGTACAGTCGTAGTTAGTCTTTTCTGTTTTTTTTTGTTTTTTTGTTTGATTTAGTTCTCTGTTTTTTTTTTTTTTTTTGAAAAGGGGGTCCCTTCAACCCCAATCATACGATAAAAAAAAAACCATAAAAAAATTGGTTATTTTAGGGACCCCCCATTCTACTAGGGAGACTCCCCTAATGAGACAAAATAGGAGTGTGTAATAGTTTTTTCCAAAACTCCTTATCCAACATATTAATTAATATTAATTAATTTAATAATATAATAGGAGTACTTTTTTAAAGCTTCCACATTCATCCTTCCATCAAGCTTGAATATTAGAGCTTGCGGTTCCACCACGGAATTTCTGGACCAATTAGAAAATTTCGACGTTCCGATTAAAAAAGTAAGTTGATGGAGTAATACTTGGCGGTCGGATCTTCTTTGCGTGCAATTTAACTGGACTTTCAAAATCCCCCACCCGAGATTATACCCTTTCGCGTCCGGTTTGTTCGTGGCTGTAATAACTGTATTTCATGGAAAGTAATAATTGAAACCTGAAGAAACCATCGAGACTAAAGCTTCATTGATTCGTTGAGCTGCGATTTTCATCGATGTGTTTCGTCATGGGGACTCAAAAGTTTTACTGGTGATCAGAAAACCAGCTGAACAGAATTTTCTTCATGGTTTGAATTCACAAAAATAGGATATTTACAAAATCAGATGACCAAAATTAAATTAGATAGACTGGTTAGCTGAGCAGTTTGTAACTTATAAAAGTTATTAGGGTTCCTGTTTCTTGCAGTTGGCAACGATTTGGGCAGGTTCTTAACCAAAACCAACATGAAGAATACTGGGAAAAGAAATAAATGGGGAACAATGTGATGAATTGGTTCTGATTGATGGATATATGTGTGCCATATGATCTAGAGGTGTAGACAATGATGGGTTCTAAGAACCAGGATCAGACTGAATTCGTGCTATTAATTACCCAAAAATAATCCACACAACATGTTTGTTGGAATGCCAGAAAAGATTTGTATAGACTGGTGCTACCAATTCCGGTCTAAAAAGGTTGAAGATTTTTGTTGGAATCGCCGTTATTCGGTGAATCATGAAAGGGGTCTAAGTTAGATTAGATTACGGGAGGTGGGATGAGGGTGTTTTGATGCTGGCATTTTGTGAGCAATATGGACCTGTTAAATGTCACCGTGCTGAGTCTAATTTAGAGGAAATAACGGTCATGGTTGCTGCGGTGTTGCTGACTTACCTACAGTCGAACAAACTGATTAATGGGTTTGCCGAGGATCAATAACGGCGCCTATGGGTGCTTGCTTAGATGGTTAACACATTGGAGAAGTCGACTAGGCCTAGGAAAGTGAACCGGATTTTATTTGGAAATTTTTGTTTTGCTTTATTTAACTACAACTGGACTCTGCTTTGAGATTCACAGGCGTCTATATATATGAGGTTCTGGTAGCGAATTGATTTGAACAACGTGAAGAACTAATCAACGTGAACGAATTGTTTTCGAACAGCATGAGGTGAATATTTTTGCTTTGCTATGTTTTTGATCGTAATATATTAGTAGCGTGTCTACGTGTGTGTGGGCTGTATAAGTGGTCTGTTGCATCTTTGTCCTATTTTATTTAGAACACGCTGGAGCAGCATGGGTTGAGCTTTTGATTGTGTTTGATTGTTAGAACACCAATGGGATAGTTTTAGGTTGTAAACCCATGGAATATTTGTGATTAATATGTATATAGAGCGTATCAGTTTGTTTCTTCTCATTCGTAATCAATTCCTAATTATCTGGGACAGTATTAGTTTAGATTTTGGTTTTGTTTGAACAACACACCAGCGTTTTTAGTTCATATTTATGTTTTAACCATGCTACTGAATTTAATTCGTGGAGAAGTGTGATGAAGTGAATTGTTATGTTTGTCAGTTCTTCAAAGAGGCAAAAAAATGGTGAATCGCAATCTGGAGAGGAAGGATTGCAACCCGATCCTAAAGCGAACGTAGGTTTTGAATTATGATATTCTGGATTGTTGGCTATGACAATATATACTTTCTTTTAACCTCTTAATCATGCTGCAGGCAAGATCCATATGCCATTGTCTGTATAGCTAAGTATGTTTTTATGCCATTGTCTGTATAGCTAAATATGTTTTTTCTTCGTCTTATGTCAAAGGCTTATGAGTGTTTCAGTTCCAAAACAATTGTTCTGTAGATGTTGGTTTTCGAGTCATGCAATTTCTATGTGAAACTACATTAAACTATTTTCACAACAATTGTTCGATTAATCCAATTTCGTAGATAAGTGTATATATGTTAAAAGTATAAAGCTAGCTTCAGTCTCCTTTTATTGTAGACTCAGAGTTTCATTGAGAATGCAGCTATTGCAGCTCAGTAACATGTCCAAAATGAGTACTTTGGGGTTAACTTAGCACTGACTTATAGGGAAATTTGGTATGAACGGATGCAGGATGTTGTCTGAAAGCATTGATCATTACATGACTAAATTACATGTATTATGCTGTCAAAGTACAAGTCTAACTCATGCCTCTTACTGGCACAGGGATCGAGATGAGGCAATCGAAGCAATGACGTGGGTGTAAGACCACTAAATTGAAGGTGATTTTTGATGCTACACGCGTCTCTGTATCTGTATTCTTTGTTGGTGCATTTTTTTTTGTAAGTTGATTGACATTTTAACGATGGCTTGATGAATTTTTCATTCAGGAAATATTCTGGACCATCAAAATATCCTCTAAATACTGTTCACAACCGAAGGGAACCATCAAACTTGGCTTGATGAATCAACTGAAGATATTCTGTTCACAACCGAAGGGACGGAAACCACATAGGTAGTAAATACAAACACATTGTATTATGCTTTGCCCCTAAATGTTGGCTAGATCTGCATTATGAGGAAAAGGTATGTTTCATTGCTGTAAATTCTTTTAGTAAACCAAATTTATGACACTTCCTTCTATGCTCTTTGAGTATGTTTTAGTTTGGTCAATTTTATGGAGCACAAAAGGCAAATGCTTTATACTGTGATTTTTCATTGTTAAGATCCTAAATTTTGTATCCTCTTATCTGACTAAACCAAGAAGCAATAAACCATTAAGAAACAAATGAAAATAGGGCTTTGTATTGCGTATTACGAGTCTTTAAGGGGTGGAACAATTCTTCTTTGTTTGAGAGCATCTTCAAGGGGTAGAACTTTAAGCGACAATCTTCTCTTTTCGGGAGCATCTTTGAGTAGTACTTTAAGCGACACTTTGTTTTTAGAGAGTACGGTATAGATACTGTATGGTATATTGATTCATGACTGTATGAAAAAGGTGCTCACGGATCACTTTTTTTGGTGTTGTTACAGTTGGTTTGGGATTTATGAAAATTTTGGGGAAGAATTTGCATAAATAGTTAAGAAATCTAAGAAAATGGTAAGTTTTTTACAGTTATATATATGCAGGTTATAGAGCAGTTAGATGAGTAGAAAAGCATACTTGAGCCATAACTTTTTTGGTAAAATGATTTCAATTTGGGTTCATTTCCAAACGACGAGAATACGAAGAGCACACTGATGGAGAGGAGTTAGCACTATGAAGGTAACCGTAACCCTTTGCTTGCCTGTTTTGGTTGATTTTAGCGTATGTCGAGTAGATTTCTTTAAGTCAGTAATTTGCATTACATACAGAGAACCAATTACTGACGATATTTAGGAAAGTGGCAAAACATATATGCTGATGAAATATGCACCAGTCAGGCCAAGGGTTGATAATATATGAGAGGACTACAAAGATGGCCATAAGTATTAAGTAACCAATCCATGCTTCCTTTTTTGTTTTTGCTAGGAATTCATGCTTCCATTTATACTGTTTAAATGACGCCCACTTCAGTTGTATCTTTCTACAGATGACGATGCATTCTGGCATGTTGCATGGATGGTTTCAATGACATCAACTCTATGCAGTCCTACTGCCCATGATATGTCATATGGCCAAGCTGGAAGAGGTTTGATCGTTGAAAACGGAATTGGCTGTATTGTCCGTGAAACATTGTATTTCTGTCTCAGGTAACAGTTGAAATTGGTTTTGTATATTTTGATTGTAGCTATTCAGTTTGATAGTTTTTGCATATCGAAAATGCCATGTACAACTAGGTAGTTTCAGTGTTGTTAAATTTGTTAGATGTATAGTTAATGGAAAAAAGTATATATACACATGGGTCAGAAAAGAGTGTTCCAACAAGAAATGTTAATGAGGGAGATGAATCATTAGGAGGGCAGAATCAGGAAAGAACTACCTGATAAGCAAACATCATTGATGCCTGACCTAGGTTGTGAAACACGCCTATTTGCATTGAACATCAGAAACGATAGATTGTTGTTAGGAGATAATGATCTTCTATAATTAGGTTTGCTGCGTCAGACTTTAGTAAGTTAAGAAAATGGTGATCGGTATGTAGTCTATGTCAACTCAGTGTGTTTTCAGTGGTGAAAGCAGACCTTAATAATAAGTTCTTTAATTATTCAATTAAGGACTTTACTATGGTGCATTTGAGGTATGATGACTGACCCAAGTTGTTGTGTAGCACCATTTGCAAGTTAAAAGAGATAGCCACACAAGCCGTATACTTTGAATTAAATGAGCATTTACAACACTTGCGGAATAGTTCATCATATATTGTGAACTAAATCTCTACTCATTCTCAATCTTGAGAAGACATTTCTGGGTAGTGCTTTTGAATCTTCTCTTTCTTACAGATAGATAAAATGATGGTATATGCAGGCTAAATTTGAAATAATTTGTTCTTCTGATAATGATTTGTACGTAAAGATAACTGTAATTTATTTTATTTTTTTGCTGTTGTATGCATTGTTGTTCCATGTGTTTTTAGTGTAAAATGTTTTAGATGTATTTCTTTCAGAGTGGTTCGTACAACGCAGTTGAATGTTCGGTTAGGGGGTTGCACAACAACTAGAAGTCATGAAACAACGATCGGAAGTCTAATAACTTCTTTATATTGAATGCAGTACATATAATAATAAAGCCTTACTTGATAGTACGAGGTATGTTCTTTTCGCCATGTTCTTTTCGCCGACACAGTGTCTCAACATTTCTGAATTTCAAACAATGTCACAACATTTATGCATGACTTCGGTTGTGAACGAAGGTGGAGTTGAAAGGGCATCTAAAATCTTTGTAGCCGAAGAATTAGAGAAGACAACAGATAACTTCAACCCAAGTAGAATCATCGGCAAAGGAGGCTTTGGTACCGTATTTAAAGGCATGTTATCGAATGGTGAAATAATATCCATCAAAAAATCTACTTTGGTGGACGAAACCCAAGTTGGTCAGTTCATTAACGAGGTTGCTATTCTTTCACAAATCAATCACATGCACATTGTAAGATTATTAGGTTTGCATTAATGAGATATGATGACTGATGTAATTTAGATTCATGTTGTTGCGGCACTCTCCTCTTATTTGTTGGCTAATTGAGTTTTAGACTGGCAGCATTGATTTTAATTCCAAGATTAAACTTCTTACAGTGACAATTATACTTGAGGGTCTCTTATCATTAATGGTGTCAATAACTATTGAGAAAAAGAAAAAGTGGTTGGATGTTTCAGACGAAAACATGGAAGAAAGTGTGAGCTGGAGTTTCCAATTTTGGATGTTAGGTGATGGATTTAAGATGCGAATGATGTTAGGTGATGGATTTACTAAGGAGGGTTAATTTTGAGTGTGGTTTCAGATAAGGTTTCTTCTGTCAAGAATTATGCCTGTTGTAATAAGCTGCTGCCATGTTTGTGTGGCCTGTTTGTGGTTGGATACAATTGGTGGAGTTTTCATATGAGAAAAGAGGGGGTTAAGGTCACGTTGTTTGTAGCTGGATTCGAGGCTATCTTTGGCTCGAGTACGTGGCCATGTAAGAAAGATTAGGAGATGACTTAGAAGAAGAAAAAAGGAAGGGTTTGAGTATGGTTTGCTGCTGATCTGGGACAAAAGTTCAAGCCATAAAAACAAACAAGTAATGAGCTGTTGTCGATGTTTTAGATTCAAAAGCTTGAGAGTCCAGGTGTTGCTAGGAAGTATGGGTTTCGAAGGTATGGAATTGTAGTGCTACCAACAATTCTTGATAGTGAATTGAAAGTCGTGCTTGGTCGTTGTTTGCTCTACATATGTGAAGAGTTACCAAGGTACTCACAAGCTATTGTATGTATTGTATGTATTTTTCACTGTAATACCACCCTATTGCTCTATATATAATGTACACCTCTACTACGATGATATCTGAATCTCTTAGTATTTTGAATCTTATGCCTCTTAACTTCGGTTTGGAAGCACATTGGTGTCTGTTTCATTTTTATAATTCCGCAGTTGCAGATGGGTTTATTTAGTTTGGAAACACTGGCTTTGTTAGAGATGTTTTTATTTTTGAAAAAAACGAAGTAACAGGGAGGCCTGTAAACCCCATCCAAGAAACAGCAGCATTGGCTGGAGCTCGTGCGAACGCACTGGCTGTTACACTAGTTTTCATAATTGCCAAACTATCCCTACATAATTAGTACTAATCAATCAGATTAGTTAAATTAAATTTAGTTGTTAAACTTAATTAGTGTAATCATATAGTTAGATAAAAGAAAAAAAAAATCGGATGGATTTTTGTAAGTTCCAGAACCAATTTTCGGCTCAATGTTAACCCAGAATCCAGCCGAAAACATCATTTTCGGTTTGGTTGTGTTCTAATCCAACCGATAAATTTTGAATTTGGGGAAGTTCAAAATCGTCTGGATTTATGTGTTTCAAATCCAGCCGATAGTGCTGCCATTAGTTGTTTCGGCTAGATTTTTCCAGACGAAAAATGTTGATTTTTTGAAAATCGTCTTGATTTTCAAATTTTACACTATTATCGGCTAGGTTGGTTGTGACACAATAGCTAACTTTATTATCGTCTGAATTGTGTCTATCCGACCTAACCGAGAACTCCACAAATCTCTTCTCAACTTCATTATTGTCTTCATTTGTAGAAATTTAGACTATTATCAGCTAGGTTGGTTGTGACACAAAGGCTAACTCATTATCGTCTGGATTTATATACATACAATTCTAAAACAATCCAGACGATAATAGTCTAAAGTATACATATCGTCTGGATTGTTTGCACATAACCTAACCGAGAATTACACTACCAATTGCTAACTTTAATATCGTCTGGATTAATACGCATGCAATACTCAAACAATCCAGACGATAATTCTGTAAAAAATAAATATCGTCTCCATTTTGTTCTTCGTGTTCTTCAATTTCAATTTCAGATTGAGAAGGAGGAGGCGTTGAGAAAGAAAGAAAATGAAACTGATTTGTTTAGTTATTAGGTTTTTCTTAATGATTTAGGGTAATTTAGACTTTTCATTGTTTTTTGACACCCCTTATAACACACCCTAGGATAGTAATATTGTTTTGGGTATCTAAAAAAATAGGGGGGTCACTAAAATAATCAATGTAATAAGATAATGGTTAGTGCCCTATAATCTTGCCACTGTAAGCAATAATCTTGCCAAAGTACAACAATAACTGGTTTAAAACAGAATCCCTATTCTTTCTCATTTAACAAACAAGGACCATTGGCAAAAGCAGTACATAGATGAAATTAGAATAGAAACTTACAAGATATTGACACTGTTTGGTGGAACCCCTTACTACTTGAGGCTCCTCTAGTAGATCATTACAGTGGTCATGTTGTGCAGTCCAACGGTTGCATACAGAAGAACCTAAATGGAAGTTTAAAGAGAAGAGCTTCACTTTGAAATACAGTGATTCTTCCTAAATTTCACGTGGACGTTTTCCAGCGAGGGGAAAGGATACTCTTTGAGGAGTATTATGTTGTTGATCTGCCTTTTGTTCCTGGGGTGGATTTAGATTGGAATTTTGATTAGGATCTTCCACATCTTCATCTTCCTCTATTTCATCTGCTTGAGCTTGTGTTCTACTGGGGATTGCAAGTTGGTAGTTAGGGCTGATGAGTGTGTCTTCATCTGGTGGGAGAGGGATTCCAGGCCCTCTAATCGACTTCGGTAGTGGCACTTTGTTTCTGTTCCTTGCAAGCTCTAGTAGGACCTGAGCATTCAAAGCAATAATCAAAATTTTGATATAAGAAAATTAGGAAAGCTAGGAAATTGTGAGATAAAATTTGCACCGTACATTTATTTCCACACACACAACAGGAAGTTTTGGATAGAAGAGTTTCATGTAACCCCATAAGAAGGGTCAGGATATGTACTGATATATAGCTCTGGGAAGTAAAAACCATGAAGAAGTAACATCTACGCCCATTGGTTGAATTGTAATAGTTATGGTGTATAAAGGACTGTAAGAATGGCTTAGAATGACATGCCTCACTACAACTCAATATATGCGACAACTAAGGCATAAAATCCCCAACTCCAACTTTCAAAACAGAATAGCAGAACGCTATTAACCTCATGGAAGGCCCTAGTAGACCCAGGGGAACCACAAAAAATAGTTCTCTTTGTCGCATTTGAGAAAAAATAAAATCTCTTTGTTCCATGCCGTTTTTCTCTATCTTTTATGCAATTGTTTTCATACTAGCTAATTAACAGATCAACCAAAGACTTCAGCATGCTTCACAAAACAAAAGAGTTGAACTAAATGATACAATTGATTTACTCAACAACTGTTCTATCTGTTATATCCACGAGGTAAATAGCAGTCAAAAAGAACGGATCATGAAGTACCCCAACTTGAAAAAATACGAGCACTTGCAAACCAGTCATTCTGATAAAATATAAGCAATTAGGGGGCAAATAGGTTTACCTCTCGAGGAGGAGGTTGTGAGAAACCGAAATTAACTTTTGTTTGTATGGCAAGCATAATATCATCAGGATCAATCGCAGGTTTAGCAGCATGTTCTGAATAAACTTGAGCGTCTGTTAGAACATCCACCACATACCGATACCAAAGCTCTAAAAACTGGTGAATAACCCGAGGTTCATACTCTGACACACCCATTGATTTCAAAAGAGTTTTTACTATCTTTGCATCTCTGGGCAATTCCTCATCTCCGTTCTCTTTATCAGCCATTTTCTAGACACAAACAAAAAACTAATCTCATCAACACCCCAAAACAAAAATTCAGTTTCTAAGTACATAAGCAAGAATTGGTTAGGGAAACTCAAATTTAAGTGCTTTAGCTCCGTACAAGCAATTAAGCAAACAGTTGAGCTCATAACTATTCTTTATTGCTTCGCTGAAATTAAAACTAGAACAGAAATTCTAAAACATGGGTTCTTTTCTAAACTGGAAAACAAGATAAATCTGACCAAAAAAACCTAAATTTCTTAACATGTAATAAAATTTGAAGTTCTAAACAATGTGCGCGGTTGAAAGCCCTAATTAATCCAAAATATTGATAAACAAATAACAACGAAATTCAATCAGTAATATGGATACGCACCTAGTATTTAGAAGAGATCAGGAGAACAAGAATAGAAGGAAAAAAGCTCCGTGATATTGCATGAATATGATTTGATTTTAATTCCTTTTGGTTTGATTTAGTTTCCCATCTACTAGGTTCTTACGTCGAGGGGTACTGAGATTCTTTACGCGGAGTTTTTTATTTGGAGCAAGGCCATCTCTGTTTTGAGCAAGCCCATGGATTAGAAGATTTCTCCACTCCACATTGAGGCTATGCCAGGAAAAAATATTTATTGAAAAGCTTGATTTCTCCCTCCAAAAAAATATTTAAAAAAAAAAATTCGACAAGTGAACGAAGTAAGTAGCACCTGTGGGTAGCACGGCAACGCGATTTAATGGTAAGCAACACTGAAGTGGGCGCAATTATAGATGTGGTTAAAGAAACGGCAATGGAACCCGGTGCGTAGCACGGGTTACTATCTAGTTCTTAGAGAGCATCTCCAATGGAGATAGGATGTGCTAGAATCAAGGAAGCTGTTTCAAGACATTGTGTAGCAATGAAAACACAATATTTCCTCAATTCAAGGAAGATATAAAATTCTTCTCCAACCGTGTGTTACAGAAATAACATTTGTAGATAGGTGTATAAATTTTATTGGGTAAAACAGTTACAAAAAATTTAATTTGGAGGGGATTAATGACACGTAACTCCTCACATCCTTATAGCAAACCTCTAAAACCAGCGGATGGAGTAGAGGATGTCAAGAAAACCGTCCTCCATGTCACTCTCACAATCTCTTATCACATTTCTGTTGGAGAAGATTTTTCTCTAAAACAAGAAAAAAACCCAATGTGGCCTGAAAATTAGGAAGAGCACATCCTCCGGTTGGAGATGCTCTTAGATATGGGTGCATAGATGTGTTCATTCGTGTAGAAAAATTATATCTGCAATTACTCCCTAGCAGCACCGCTATTCAATAACTGTCCACGGCAAGTGAGTAGCCGACTAAACATGGTCGGTAGTAACTAGCTGACCTCTGTATATTACTCCCTCTGTCCCACATAAATTGAGCTAGTTGGGATTTGCACAATTATTAAGATAAAGAAGAGAGAGATTTTTTTTTCTTCATGTTTACCCTCAACAAAAGTTTTAATGTTGTTATTATCCTACCTCCCCTCTCTCTCATGGGACCACTATTCTTTTGACTTAGAAAGGGTAGTTTTGAAAGTTCATGGTATAAAATAGAACTAGCTCAATTTATGTGGGACAAAATCAAAATAGAACTAGCTCAATTTATGTGGGACGGAGGGAGTATTTATTTAACCTTTTTTTTTCTCACTCCTGACACATTCCATCTACGCAATCCATTTTCAAACGGTAAAATCACTCTTGGTTGTCCATTTTCCAACGGTAAAATTTACAAAAAAATATAACCTTTAGATTTTTTCACTATAAAACCAAGCCACACTCTTCGATCAAAATTCATCTCAATCAATACAATTATCATTGATTTTTTTTTATTTCTCTCTTCCTACTCAAATATGTATAACCCATCGTCTTCTGCTCCTCTTCCTTTTCGAAAGCCAAAATGATCAGTCTCAGAAATATTGCGTTTAAGACAGCGTGAGCCAAAGAAAAAGCCTTTTCACCCACGTCACCTACATCAGATTCTCTTCCTCCTCTAACACCAAACTTCGTTTTAGTAGATACTTCTCCAAAATCTCCCCAAACAACTCCAGAGCCTCTAACACCAAATTTATCAATTGGAGCTTTAGAGACCCCTCCCGAAGTAACTCGATCAAAAAAAGTGCCTCCATGGGTAAAAGCTTATAGAAAAAACATATATTCCAGATACACTGGATCCAATTTTCCACGAGCGTCAACGTCAGAAAGATCTTGAAATAGATACCATTTGGATAATTAACTATATCAGTGCAATAAAAAACAAGTACTTGGATAAATACGGAGAGGAGAGCTTTTGGAATGTGGTACATACGTGAGAGTACATAAAAATGGAGAGGAGAATAAAGAATCATACGATATGCATTGTACTTCGACTCGCACCTGTCATGTACTACGTTTGTGCTACAAATACAACCAGATTCTAGATGTCTACAAATGCGGCAGGTTTACATCCCAGAAAGGAGTATACCAGATGGAGAGGAGATTCCTTCATTCATTTTGAAGTCGCCCATGAACTTACTAAAGCCGGGTTTCCTTTGAATAAGTAACAAGTGTTTTAAGAATGTAAACTTGGCTTGATGTGGGTTAGATTTAATTTTATGTACTGCATGATGTAACTTAGATTTATTTTTATTTACTGCAAGTTGTAACTCAGATTCCGATGTAATGCAAATTAGATTTTCATTAGTGTCATAGTGAAACATGGTTCCAAAAAAAAAAAAAAATTATTTAAAATCTAACTCACAGTTCTTTAAACCAATAGGCGACCCCATTGGACGAGTTGAGTCTAGTGAGGGCTTACAAAGTGATATACCCACAAAACCATTACTACCACTTTATATTCCTCATCTTTTGATGAGTTACTCCAGTCTTTTTACTCATCTCTCGATGAGGTAGCTAATAGCCTTTTTGTTAGAGCATGACTCGATCAACCTCACTAAGTGTTGGTATGTAAAGCTTAGTTGTCAACTTTAGTGATCAAAACTCGACCGCTAAACAACACACAATTAGGTGAAGTCATGTGAGAGTTAGCTTTAGGTTGTGGAAGATTTTGGTAGGATTTATAATCACTAGTTGAAGACTTGAAGAAAGACTGAAGATCAAACAAAGACATCCGACTTCATCATTCAACAGGTTAGTGAATCTAAATAACGCGATTCCATTATCTTTTACACTTGTGCTACAAAAGACATAAACATAACTCTCAGCTTGAGCTTTACGTTATGACTTGATCACTTGTGATTAGTGTGTCTTATGATAACTCCACTTTACCACTTGTGGTATTAGTGTGTAGTTATGACGTTCCAATATTACTTAGAGCTTTCTTTTCTTCTCCGTCTCTAAGTTAATATAAAGGTTTTTCCTAAAACCTTTTCGAGTAGGATATAGAAATGTGATGTTATCTCGGTAATACTATGGGATTTGATCCATCACAGTATTGTGTCTCTTCTTACCTAGTCGGGCTCTGTCGGATTGATTGCATATATTTATATGAGCCAATGTAAGAGAGATTGTGACTCACACTTATGTTGTGTAGACTCGAAATACTGTTGTTTCTGAGATTCGAATATGACGTCTTGGTTTGGCTCTGAACTCTGAAGTTCTGAATCATTCATTTGATTCTATATATGAACATCTTGTATGCCATATCTCACTTCTGGATTCCGAAACCATATTTGTGTATCTCAACTTATGAATTTTCAATGTTCGAAACCTCAATGTAGGTTTTGGTAAGACTGACATTGATTTCGAAACCATAATCTGGTTTTCGCATTCATAAGCTATTGGTCTGAAACTTAAATATTGTGACCAATGAGATATAACAGATTCGAAACTATGTTTGTGTGGCTGACAGTGACTTGAGAATCAAGGCCAATGTGTCTTGACCATGTGAGATCTAAAAGGTCGAAAAGACCCTGGGGTTTCCTAAAAGTTTATGTGAACCGGGAAATATATTCCTGTGCGTCGAGGCTAAAAAGTTGTGATGCTGAAATGGTTCTCGACCACATGGACTCTCAAGTTCGACACCAAACATTTGTGAAGAATTTAATATGTGTTTCTTGTTTCGAAACCTTAACCAAGGTTTTGTTAAACAAAATCTAGATTTCGAAACCAAGCTTTAGGTTTCGCTATGTGGAAACTTGATTTGGAAACCTTAATATGGTTCTGGTCATATAATGAACTTTAGGTTCCGAAACCTTAATTTGGTTTCTGCCAAAACAGATGTACGTTTCGAAACCATAATATGGTTGACTCTGAATACGTAACTTCGAAGTTCAAACTCTATCTTTTTGATTTGTGCTTCAACGAATTAATGAGTTTGATATTCTCGGTTTGAAGTTTGAATTCGTTCATCTTCAAAGTACAACTAAGTGAGAATGAGTCATCATCTGAAATATGGTTAGTCGCTCTAGTTAGTGGACACATGATTTCGGATCAATACTGTACGTGATTAAAGCTTTGTATGCTTTACTACTTGATCAAATATTCATTTTATTATTCATTTGATGTTTTGATTTGAATTCTTGGATATCATTAACGTGACATCTATATTGGTATCAAGAATTCAGGAGATTTAACATTTTTGCTAGTTACTCGTGGAATCTCGCACCGTACTTCCAATGGTATATCTATTTGCGTTATTTGGAACGTTTGAACCAATGTGTTCACTTAAGCTTAACACACAAGGCTTTGTCTACGTTTGTTATAATGCGTTTATGCGGAACGTTGAACCACGTTGGACCAGATCCCACTTCCACCTAGGTTCGTCTGGTTACCCAGCAATACCAAGGAAGTAATGTCGACATTATAAAGCTGGTGATGACATTTGGAAGTAATAATATCTAAGGAGATTCGTTTTCGAATTGAGATCTTTCCCAGGGATCATATTTGGTAAGCACCATATTTCGAATTAAAAAGAAATATCCAAATATACCTTAAGATATTATTTTCTTTGATTGCTCTTGGCTAAACATGTTTCGAAAATATATTTTCTTTATGGAATATATTTTTCTTAAATGTAAAATGCTAGAGTATTAGTTCTTATTAAATGCTATGAGACCAAATGGGGAATTTCAGAAATATTATGTAAATGTGCTTTGTGGAATTTCCGAAATTAACTTTGCCTCATTTCAAAGCTAAAGCCTTAGTCAGTATAAATAGGAGTGGTCTCTCTCCTGAAAGCTTTAATCCCCTTGGCCAAGCTCTTCTTCGGAATTGTAAGCTTGTGTTGACGCTTTTCTTTTCAGTTACCTTTGAGCTTTTGCTCTTGGTCTAGAATTGCGGGAAAGTCTTCTCTTGGGATCGAGAAGCCTAGAAGTACCTCTTACGGGAAACTAGTTTATGTTTACTAGTCTTCTTTGTATTGTACTTGTGTTTTGTTCTATCACGTCTATCAAACCTAACGATCTTGTTTATTCTAAGGTCCTTCTCTTCTGATATAAGGCCACTCAAGATTGTTGTGATTAGAACATACTCTTTATCTATTAACCTGGATTTGTTAGCAAGCCGCTTTCGGTTTGTGTGCCTAAACTATAGATATTGAGTGGAATCAAGATCGTTGTTATTGGATTTGTTCTTTGCAGGTACATCGTTCTTCACGGTCATATCATTTCGTACTTGCTATAACTATCTGCTTGATTCCAACTGGGACGACAAGGTTGCTCTTTCGGGAGTTTAGGTTTTGAAACCTTGATCGATATCTCGAGGTGTTTATTGCCTAAGTAAACTCAATATCCTCGCTCTTGGTGTGAAAAGACTTCAGTGAAATATCTGTTAGTTACCAAGGATATCATCTAGCGATTTGACCTGCCGCTATTTGGTTGTTGTCCATAAGGTTGTAATCGTCCGATTGGAGGTCGGGTAGCGATAGTCCTCGCGACGGGCTGTGAGGCAACTCTTGCGTAAGACAGTAACGGGCGTCTGTTTACGTAGGGGAGTACATGTGCGTGCCCACCTTGCTGTGATTGGAGGCGTAGGAATACTGAGGGGAAATCTTTGTGACTAATAGTCGTATTAAGGTCATATTGTCTGCACCAGCTATTCCAAAGTTTGAGAGTAGGTGTGTTGGTGGCTTAATTCTTAAGAGTATTCAAAACTGGACTAGGTCCCGGGGTTTTTCTACGAGTTTGTAGTTTCCTCGTTAACAGAATCTTGTGTGTACTTTACTTTACTTCTGCATTATATTTGAGTCATCTTATATAATTAAAGTATCGTACTTGGTTGATTGACATAGTCTTTCGGATTCTTGTATTGACTCCCTTGTGTGAATCAATCAGATCTGAAAGAGATCTTGTTCTTGAGTTCTTGATTATAGGAACCGGTCAAGGTTTGACTTATAGGTGGACTAAAATAAAAGATTGGTGGTGTACTCGGTACCCTAGTGTTTATTGTTTCATCCTCTGAGCCATCATCAGAATAATCGTTGGGAGGATCATTGCGATACACTTCTGGGTTCATCCACGGTTAACTGTTGATGAAGATCAGGTAGCAGTTGTAGTATTCAAACGGATTTCATCTTTGCTAAATAAGCGCTTGCCGCCATTGTCTCCTGAAACAAATTATTTAGTTAGTTTAGTATTTAGTAATTGAGACTCATTATATTTTAAAATACTAATCATGCTAATGGAAATCACTTACGATATTTGATCTTGTTAGGCGGCCTACCCCACACTGATACAAAACTCTCTGTAAGAAAATGACCTCCGTAACCGATTTTTTGATAACCCTTATCATGTTCTTAAATGCATCTAGAGATCTACGATTAACATTCCCATTAAGCTCATTGAGCTTAGCCATCACTCGATTACACATGACTTTTACAGTGACTCGGAGAGTTCTAACATCATTTTGGACATAGAAGAAGACCCAACTTTTAATTATAGTTTTATTCTCAATATCAGTACACTTAACCATGCTTCATAAGAGTTGAGAAGAGTAGATGTGGTTTTGCTTCGGTAACATGCCATATATTTATATCCAAAATTGAAGTCTATTGTTCAATGGATTGACACATGCAGCAGACATCTGCAGAAGCTGATTGGAGCGACGAGACAATTTTTTTTATTCGTAGCTTAGGAGGTAGCGGATGAGATTTAACGAGCCGAGGAGAGACAACTGCAAAAGTAGTCGTCTGGGAAAAAGGGTTCGAAGTGATTACACAATGTGAAAATAAACATCTATAAAATTTTACGTAGAAAAGATAACTAAAGCCACGAGTTAACAATTCAAAGTAATATTCAAACACCACTAAAGTTGTTCACCGGAATCCTTCTACATTCAAACACCATAAAAGTTGTTCACCTAAATCCTTCTTAAGTACCACATCAAAGTTAAACTAATCTCTAAACCGGTTAAATCGTCCATCTTGTAGTTCGTTGAACCAGGAGTCCTGAGCATAAGTGTTGTCCCCCTGGTTACTGTTTTCCCCAATAAATGTGCTAGCGGTTGGTCCTTCTATGTTTGAAGTCGTTTCACCTTGACTTCCAATACCCACCGAGTATAAAACTCATTCTGGTTTGCACCTAAATGGGTGTCTGTCATATGAGTGGGGTGTGATCTCCCGGAACCATCATACGCATGACTCCACGACTGGTACCAAGCGAAGAAAGTTCATGTTCCCTGGTATGGGTGCACCATAGGCACACCAGGAATCTCATCGCGGGACATATCATTAACGATGTGCATGGCTGCAATTTTCTCACAGGCTCTGAAAACTTCCAGGGTTTCGTACGCCCTAGCCATTACTCCTGCAGACAACATAAAATCATAAGGAGAATAAAATAAACATTTATTTTAGAAGAGTTTAACTTTAAGACAGGAGAAACTAACCGTCGTCGCCGAACTCGCATCATAATATGGTCATTGGATTAATCCTAGAAACTCTTGTCCGATCTCCCGCCGGTATCTTTCACCTTGTTCGTTGAAGAGATCCAAATAAGGAAGACTAATCTAAGGAAAACCTGGACCACAACCTTGGCTAATTTGTGGTACGAAAGTAAAATGTATGGAGGGTGCTACTTCAGTGATATGGATACCCTGTGGATAGAATTGATAATGGTTACCTACATTCAGAACTGGTTCGGAAGTATTTTCCCATAGACCTGACCTTCCAAAATGTCACATGCATATTCAAAATCCGATGCAGAATCGTAATGCAACGGTTTTGACCACACTCAATTTGGAGCAAACCGATATCGGTCAATTGGTTAATCTTGTCCAGAGGCTCGCAAGGTATCACTATGTCTCCCGTTACCTGTCTAAGACACCTCTCTCCCAAGTACAAAATGTTATAGCCCTCTAGATCACAAAACACTTTACGACCAACAAAAATATTTCTAGCAACCTGAATCCTAGATTTGTTACGATGCCTACTATTTAGCCACGACCTCCACTCAACTTGACCAGTTTCCAGGTTATCAATTTGATATCGAACAACTGACAAATCGCCTAACTGTACTTCTTGTTGATTACCTAAATTTTTCTGGCTAAAATCGTATCTTATATCGCCCGACCATGGATTAATTTTGTCAGGTGTAAGATGTCCCTGACGTTTGGATGCATGATATGAAAATAACACCAAAACCAAGGCTGCAAAATCAACCAACATCACAAAATTATTTCTAGAATAGATTAAACAAAAAAGGAAAACCAACAAAGACGTGTATTGTATTGTATGCATACTTGTTGTATATACCAAAAACACTCCAACTTTGAACGTTTAAGTACATGAGTATTCAAAGCACGGTATATTTTTGCAATGAATTCACTGCCCCAATCATACTTGTATAGGCCCTTTAACTCACGAAATAACCTGAGACAATAGATAGAAATTGTTTCTCTAGAATTGGGGAATAACGCTTCTCCAGCGTGCCAATTTTGGGGATCCACACATGTCGGTCATGACCGGCTTCCAAAAGCCATCTCTTGCTCACAATAAATGGGATGACATTCTTATGGAATAACTTTTTCCTCAAATGTGCACGGTTGGCGTTGGTCACTATTATAAAACCAACATCATTGACCTCGTCACTTTCTTCAACATCTTCAACTTTATCAATCGTCTTACCCTTCTTCTTGCACATCTCCCCTTGTCCTTTTGCATCCGCTACCCGTTCTCCTTCTAGTTCCAGTGGTGGTTCCCCTTGAAAAGGAGGGGTTACCAAGTACACCACCATTTTTTGAATTCGTGAACCTAGTACTTGATTAAATTGTTTGAACGTTCTCACAAATCAATATTCAAACAATAACATGAGTCGAGTTCTTCATTCAAGAATTGAATCCCTAACAAGAACAAGTTCTTATAAATCTCAAAGAGATGGATTCATTCGAAGGTTGTATCAACAAACTTGCAATACTTTAATGAAAATGAGGGGTTACCGAGATATACCACCAACTTTTGAATTCGCTAACCTAGTTGATTAGGTTACTTGAACGATCTCACAAATCCATGTTCAAGTAACAACCCGAGTATAGTTCTTTGTTCAAGAACCGAATCCTAACAAGAATGAGTTCTTGTAGATATCAATAGAGATGGATTCATTCTTGGGTTTGAATCAAAAAACTTGCTATACTTTTATTATATAGATCAGAGTCAATATAATGCGGAAGGGAAAAAGTAAAGCAAGACACCAGAAGTTGAGGAAACCGCAACCAGCTGAAAAACCACGGGACCTCGTCCAGTTTGAACACACCCAGTAGTAAGCGAATACAGACGCTAGCCTACCCTCAGACTTCAGACTGAAATGTATCGATACTGAATTAACCCTCCAAGCAACTCAACTATCGTTGTGCTCCTACGTCTCTTGACTCCCGCAGAAGCCTACGCACTTGATTGCCCTAGCTGACGTCCTTTACACGACTAGGAGTTGCTCCACTTCCCTTCGTGAAGATTAGCGCTACCCTTCTTCTAACAGGACGCCTGGTTGTACTCAATTGTCTTTCAACAAGAATACGATAGGTGATTTCCTTTAGACTTTAAGTCAAGGTTAATGGAAATCGATATACTGAGAAAGGCTTATTGATCTAGCTTAAATAGTTTTACCTCGTAAAGTGTGACGAACTTAGTATTAAACCTAGTTCGTTAATTGCGTTATGGAGCTTCTGGGACTAAAAACACCGAGTGCAGTCTAACGAAGCTTATATAAAATCTTTGGTCCTTTTTGATTGGATTGATCAACAAATCAATCGACCTAAGATACAAGATCATGAATATTAATTCTGACTTGTGCTTCACGATCCTCAAGTAAAGTCTTCCAAATAGTCGTAGTCCAAGAAAACGACTTCGAGATGATGACTAACCTTTATGCAAGGATACACAGATGTGTAGAGGATTGAAGTTGTTTCTTGCAGAAGGTCATCTATTTATATTGATCATCATGGAAGGTTTTGCTTTAAAGTTAAGCAACTTTGAGTGAGGCTCAAGCAAGTTTCCGAACTTAGAAAAATCCATAGGCTTGCATTGAAGTCCAACTCAATCTTCTTCTAACTCATTGGTTAAAAACCTAAAGGCCGTGAGAAGACTCGCCTTGACCGAATCGAAGGATAGCAAATGGCTAAGCAAGTTGGCCATGCTATGGAGTCCATGTAAGAATACACGAACCTAAAGAAAATTGTGGACAAGAGCTCCATGGGCCTTATTGTGAACGAGTTCGAAAATCCATTCACAAAAGGCAAAACCTCAAAATAGAAGTTTTAAACCATAGCTTATATGAACGCGAACAAAATGCGTTCATACAACAGTTTTAGAACTCTTATATGAACGCGATGATCACGCGTTCAAACAAAATTGTCGAGTTTAGGAATTTCCTTTAGGCATATGAATGCGTTCAGAACGCGAACACCGTTCAGGTAATTCAAGAACTAGCTCTATACCCACATTCTACTTATGCATTGGTCACTTAGTGATTTAAATGCTAAGAGAACTAATCTTTGATTCTTCGAGATCACTATAAACAACATCATGGACTATTTTAATTGATATAATGGTAAATACGAAACCAAAAGGAAAACCTTTATAACCTTTTAATGTGGACGATGAATTTATCAAGTGTGTAAGCTCTGATCTTCATCTGCAATGGTATTCGTCTCGCATACCTAACCTATCCTAGTCTGAACTGCTATTTTTGACTTATCAAGGATTTAGTTTTTGTCAACTAAACTTGACAACTGACTTGAGATAACAATGCCAGTGGGTTCAACCGATTTATGCTCTAACAATCTCCCCTTTTGTCAATTTTAGTGACAAAACCAATCTTACATATGGATTCAAAAAGTGAAACATTTTAACCCTAACCATAATGTAACTTGATCTTCTTGTAATCTTCAATGTATTCAAATATGATCGTGTGTTCCTGCAAATGAAGATTCAAGGTAAAACTAACAACTCAAAGAGTCGCCACACATCTTGGTTCTAGAAGGACATAGCCCAACAAGAGTTGTTATGCAATTGAGTAGTATACAAAACTTTTAAGCATATTGCATTGATGCTTAATAATATTACACAATATGAAATGTTCCCCCCCTTAATCAATACACTAACTTTCGCTTTAGACATGACTAGCACATCAATTTTACTCCCCAATGCCGAAAAGATTTCTCGTTTGTATGACATATGTCGTACTAGTTAGAAGATTTCTCCCCCTGAAACTACTAAGATTTCTGCCCCTTTTTGTCATAAAAATTAGACAAATTGAAAAAGAAAATAGGTATCATCATAAAATAGCGTAAACCAATGTAGACAAAGGTAAACATACCTGAAACGAGAGACTAAAGGCACAATTCTTTCGCAATTTCCACAGTCGCTCTCCCTAAAAAGATATTACCATGAAGCACAAGTTCAAAAGAACTCTCCCCCATTATGTGTCATTCCGCGACGACCTTCCCAAGTAAGGATTTTTGTAGAATCTTGGGTTCTAGTACAATTTTATTAAGTTTTTATTCCCTAGCCAGTTACGAACGTAGGAATTCAAGGCTTAATCGTCCAAATTCTCATAGAGTTTCGGAAAACCATCACCTTTAGAGAAAACACAAGGTTACCCCTTCTTAGCACGTTACGACTAAATGAAATGTACAATGTTTTATCCAGCGGAGTCCAAAATTGTAGCTTATGAGGTTCATCCTTATCAAAATCGTCTCCTCTTAGCCTACTAAAGGTTTACTTCGGACTAGGATAAAGGTAGTAGAGTTTAAAGTCGATCTCCACCCTTGAAGATGAAGATTGAAGAACCCACGAAGACATCATCGAGAACTTCATCAACAAAGGTTAGCAAAGATTAAATTTTCCTTGAACTGTTGTTATTCTTATCTCTATCTATCGAAGTAATGAACTCACTATGTGGAACAATGCTTATGACGCTGAAATTATATCATTGTATATTAACCCGAGGAGATTTGGTACATATGATTATAGTGAGGGCAACCTTTGACCAAGTACCGATTCAATATTCTTGTGATTTACCTCACCGTATCAATCAACCAATTTTGTGAATCAACGGTTCCTCTCGTACTAGGTTGAATTACTATCGCGGTACTGTCATCATTAGGGTAAAACTAACCTGTCTCACGACGGTCTAACCCCATCTCACGTTCCCTATTGGTGGGTGAACAATCCAACACTTGGTGAATTTTGCTTCACAATGATAGGAAAAGCCGACATGGAAGGATCAAAAAGCAACGTCGCTATGAACACTTGGCTGCCACAAGCCAGTTATCCCTGTGGTAACTTTTCTGACACCTCTAGCTTCAAAGTCCGAAGGTCTAAAGGATCAATATCCACACTTTCACGGTTCGTATTCGTACTAGAAATCAGAATCAAACGAGCTTTTACCCTTTTGTTCCATACGAGATTTTTGTTCTCGTTGAGCTCATCTTAGGACACCTGTGTTATCTTTTAACAGATGTGCCGCCCCAGCCAAACTCCCCACCTGACCAAGTACAACAATGAATAAAGTCATGTTAGCAATACCCACAACATGATCAAGAAGATCACGTATTGCTCTCTAAGATACAAAACTCGTGTTAACAAGATTTGTTTATTCTTAGAGTAAAGGATTAACTTTTTCATATGGAGTTTCACCAATAAGTGTGAATAAAGTTTTCCTTCGAACAAAATCACGTTGGATTGCGTAAGATATTCTCTTTTAAGATCGAATCCACGTATTTATCTCTGTTAAATACCGCGTAAATATCCGAAAATATTTACCCCAAACGGTTCGTGAACCGCTTGGACTTGAGATCCAGGCCGAAAACATCGGATCTGATGTTCACGTACATGTACGTGTACAGATTGACGTTTTTGAACTCATAAGGAAAATTCGGAGTCACTGTTTGCGAACCGGTTCGTGAACCGTCTGGCCTCAAGAGGGTTTAACTGGATCCGCTCAAAGTACTTGGGTTAAGACAATTTCCGTACTTAGATGTGGTTACATCCTGAGCTATAATCCAACATACTCAAATAGAGTACAACTTCTTAGATTCACCATTCTCCAACGTTGATTTGCAAGCAAACCATTGCAATGGAAAGTGTATTGAATCTAACTCATAATGATCCTATAACCATAGTACACCAAGAAGGTATACTAACATAACAAGAATGTCATGTCGGTAGGTTTCACTCTTTGTTCAAAACAAAAGTCGTAGACTTTGTTTACAACTTGTATATTTAAGAACTCTTAAAACCAAGTTGAGTTAGAGAAACATGAAAGATACACATTCATATTCAAGGATTTGACAACCTTTAAACAAATGAATATTAACGTGATCAATGTTAACATACCTTTATGCAATCTCTAACTGGGTTTGTGCCCTATTCTTGTGTGCTTTGCCTCACCGTATCAATCGAAAGGGCACTACATATTGAGGCCGCACAAACACAATCAAGTTGTGTTAGGGTGAACAATTTCTTGTTCACCTTTGGTGGTTAAAACATGATCTCCTACATCATTGGATTTTTTTTACCAGAAGTAGCTTTCGGCTTAGAGTTCTTTGCCTTTCCCTTTTTCCGGTTTTTCACCAGTAACCCAAGCATCATCGAGGACTTCATCAACAAAGGTTAGTAACGATTTGCTTCGGACTAGGACAGAGGTAGTAGAGTTTAAAGTCGATCTCCACCCTTGAAGATGAAGATTGAAGAACCCACCAATACATCATCGACGACTTCATCAACGAAGGTTAGTAAAGATTGAATTTTCAGTTATTCTTCAATTACCTCCTTCTTTGGTTCATCATAAACAGTCTAGTCATGTTCAATACCAGTTACCCTTTAGGTGAGATCAGTGATGAGATTACAGAGCTTTTCAATTTTTTTGCTTAAACTTTGGAAATGTTCAAGAAAAACGTCAAGTTTCATGTCAGACACCTTTCTCTGCTCTTCAGAAGCACACGAATTTGAGCATTGAGCAACCATTGCCTTGTTTCCTGATGACAAGCTTGATTCACTGTCAGAAGATCGAATATTTTTACATGAAGGTAGAATTACAGTCCATGTGTTGTCGCTCATCTTGCAGTTTCAGTCCTACGGAGAAAATAATTTTTTCTTTGACACAGACTGAATAATTTCTCTTCCTTAATCCTTCTTTATAAAGGTCAGACGTAGACTTTTGGTTTTTCAGAGATAAAAGGTCGTTCAAAAACCGGTCGTGTGAACGACATATATTAAGCAGTTTTTCTTGAGTAAAAAAATGACATTTTAAGCATAATGTGACCACAAGGGTACATATCATAGGACAATTTTTTTCCAGAAAAACTAAGTTTATAGTATCAACAATATGATTAGATTATAAGAGCATATTTTCCTTTTAGCTTGCTAGTAGAGATTCCCATGGATCCTGGTCTTGACTCTTGCCTTAGGAGCCAGAGGCATGGAGAATTCTAGAAGTAGCACAAAAAGAGTTGATACCCACATCGAGTCATTACATTTTGGACTCTTATTATGATGTGGTAGCACCAATAACATAGGAGGTTTAGGCTCACTGCAGTTCAGGAAGTGTCAAAAATAGGTGTTGTAAGACAATTATGATAACCACTTTGGGGATTTACCATAAACCATCAAGACAAAATATTACATAATCTTTTGAGCGTGGACACATCTCTTCTGGAGTACATTGCTCAACCATTAAGAGAAGGTAGATTATTGTCTTATTCATTAATAGGTAAATATTTGTCCATGCATATACTTAAAAATAACTTTCATACAGAATCCTGTTATAGACCTTTTCTCACTATAAGGATTAACAATAGTGAGAGTCCTTCTTTTGATTACTGAGAAGGGGGCAAAGATGTCCGGTCTACAGGACTTCGTGATTTTCTCCTTTTTTTTTTGATGAGGTGCACGAACTATTGGTTGAAGACAGACCTGGGTGATCAAAGTCTATGGAATCATATCTGATAGATTCGTCTCCATAGAGTGAATGCTTTTGTTGCAATTTGAAAGAAATTTATATTTTTCCGAATGTCAGAGTTGTTAGGTTTAT
This sequence comes from Papaver nudicaule, assembly GCA_023529015.1. NCBI lineage: Eukaryota > Viridiplantae > Streptophyta > Magnoliopsida > Ranunculales > Papaveraceae > Papaver > Papaver nudicaule. The sequence goes on along the minus strand of JAJJMA010113216.1, from coordinate 9,089 downwards.
TGTCTTCAATGGTCTGTTTCACAAGCCTTTTCTCAACTCATTTCTTTACATTCTTGGGTGGTGAGTTTTTGCGAGTTGGATTTTTAACAGAAGCATTAATTGTAGGTCGAGATATAATATCACGAGGTGGTCTCATACGAGACAACTTCTTTGGAGAAGTTTTACAATTATAACTCATTTTTGCACTCAATGGGAACAACTTTTGTTGTAGATAGGCTGTTGAGTTATCTTCTCTCAATTGTTGAATTTCAACTTTGTGAAGATACATAAGACTAGATAGCGAATGTCTTTTAAAATATTGAATACGAGATTCAAGGTTTGACAGTTCTTGTTTAAATTGTTCCCTGTCTGCTATGAGTTCAAGCCGTTCTTTTTCAAGATCTTTTTGAAGCAGATTGAGTTTTTCCGTCAAAAGACAGTTTTGCTTATCTTGATAAGAAATCTCATGTTTAGAACTTAGAGATAAGCAAGATAGGTGCATGCACAAATCCTTGTGTGAAGGAGAAAACCCTAGATGCTCTTCTTCAGGACAATCAAGAGTAGCATTAAAGGCGTTCAATTTATCACAGTAATCTTTGTTTGGAAAATCTGGAGAAATATGACCAAAACCAAGACATTTGTAGCACTGTGGTAAATCTTAAGTATTTTCCCAATTCTTTTCATCATGTTTCTTATTGGGAGAAGAAAAAAGTTCGTGTTCTCTTTTTCTTTCTTAGTAACAACTTTTTAATCTGCTGGGTAAACCAATGAAAGTGTGGAGTAGATGGAGTCCTCATCATCTTCACAGTCGGAAACAAAATTTTTATCAAGAGGTGTCTCAGAAGTCTGAGCTTTAAAGAGTATGACTTTGCTTTGATAATCGTAATCAAAGATTTTTAATTTAGAAAACAAATCACCCCTTGAAATATCATATCCATGATGATGAAGGTCGGGAGTAATGGCGTGAATGATAGCATTAAGTGCATCAGCATCTAGCTTTGTTTTAGCTCTGTCGGCTTCGTCGTACTCGTTAGGTTTCTTATCACGAGTGATTGCAGCAACACCTTCTCCTTCAATCAAAGACTAGTTCTACGTCAGGAATCTTTTTGTTCAGATTACCTAAGTATACCATCTTTGAACTTGATATGCGAGTACTTAGCTTAACCTATCATCATAGGTTTATGAAACCCTAGTCTCGAACTACTTTGTCATATTTTTGTGACAAATAGGGGGAGAATACATATGGTTCTTGTTCTTGTGGTGCATAACCATAGGGGGAGAACATCATGTGCTTACTTGTTGTGCTTTTCACAAAGTATCAAGTAAGGGGGAGTAATTAAAGCTGAGAAGAAGCTTCGTATCAAGAATGAGTAGAATCACTTTAAAAGTTTGCTCAGATTCTTACTCTTACGCACAAACAACATGTGGGATGAGCATACTAACCCACGTAAGCTTAAGCGTACCTTTATGGTTGTTTGAGCTGGATATGTTGTAGCTGCTGACTACGGATTCATCAACAAGAGTTTAATGAACACATCAAGACTCAAGGGAGAAGTTGAAGAATTCAAGAAATCAAGATACATCTGGTTAGTACTTAATTGTATATTATTTGAATCCATATGTAAATTGGTTTTGTCACTAAAATTGACAAATGGGGAGATTGTTAGGACATTGTCCGGTCAAACCCACTAGCGTTGGTATGTCAAGCTAGTTGTCAGTTTTAGGTGTCAAAACTCAATTCTTAATTTATCCTACTAGAGTTTAGATTTCGGAATTGGGATAAAGACAAAGTAGTAGAGACCTTGAAGACGAAGACTGTGAAGACAAAGAAGACATCAATTATTCTTCATCGACAAAAGGTTAGTAGGAATTATGACTTTATGGAAATTCTTCTATTCTACTTTCTCTATTCTTTCGAAATATAGTCGACTACTTTAGTAGTGATCATAGCGATTGAGATCGTATTCTTGTCTAACATGGCCTTGTGTCATGACTAGTATTTGTTCCCACAAATGCTATGAGTACAAGAATGAATTAAATAGATTCGATACCATTTGTCCATTGCAATGGTTTGATTGCAAATCATTAGTTGGATATGGGTGAATCTAAAGGAGTACTCTTGAGCAAGAGTCCATGGATTACAGTTGAGGGCGTACACACGTCTAAGTCCTGGCTAAGCCCAGAACTTCCAGCGGAATCCAAGTTTGGCCAAATCTGAATGGCGGACGGTTCACGAACCGGTACGCAAACCAGAAACTCGGATTTCTACTGAGTTCCAAAGTGACTGAACATTTCACGAACCTACGCGAACCTAGGTTTCGGTTACTTTGACTGGTATTCAGATTAAGTGAATATTCTTTCAGAATTTCACTTGGGTTAAACTCTAAACTCCTTTATCTCTTAGGTGGACTTGTATATCACATAATATCTTTTGTGGTCCATCTAACGATCCTCAATGAGTCAATAAGATAAAGATTATCTCAGGTCTGTTGGATTTTATCTTGAAGTGTTTTTGAGCTAACAAAACACTTGGCAGATAAACTTAAAAAGAATTCCAATTGAGATTAATCTCTATTACTTGGTTGGCAAGTTTAGGGTTTCCTTGACTTGTGGGACAAGTAATTGATTGCTTTATTCCAAAGCAACCTATCTTATTGAGTGCTATAAATAGAGGTGTCTACGGACAAATACTGCAAGCATCAAGCATACGTGAAGGTCCTTAGGGAAGTGATCGTAAACTCTTTTCACTTCGGTGAACGCTTGTTGTGGTATAGTCATCCTCTATAGGTTGCAGCTCCTCTGGGAACTCCCTACGACTATAAAAGACTTCTCTTGAGAGTTGGGAAGCACAGGTAGGAGATTGAGACCTTATTTGGTTGAAATCAGATTAACCTGTAACCTTGGTAACCTGATCACGTTCTTGTCTATTCCATAGTCCGTCTCTTCTGCTATACGGCTATTCAAGAACTGATACGTTACACACAAGGTTGAAAGGTAGCAACGCACGGCTGCACTCGGTGTTGTAAGACCTAGTTAGCTCCGGTTGTACAAGTTTCTTAACTGATTCTTCGTGTACAACTGAGGTAGAGACAAATTGGGCATAGCTTACTCGGTTTGCTTGTCAGCCCTGATTTGTGAAGTAGATTTCCGTATGACCTGGAGCAATCCGAAGGAAGTCAACTTGTGTATGATAAACTGATAGAGGACAGTTAGATCATACGTCAACAATTAGGTTGCAAAGCCAGTATTGCTGACACAAGCCTTTGACAACGGTCAAAGCAACTCCTAGGCCTGTAAAGGACGTCAGCTGGGGGAATCAAGTGCGTGACGATCTGTGGGGGATCTAGAGACGTAAGGAGTGCGACAGTAGCCAATTCACTTGGAGGGCTTGAGTTGGTATCTGCTACATCCCAGACCGAAGTCTTATAGTAGGCTAGCGTTTGTAGTCAGTTTGTACTGGGCAGTGTTCAATCTGGACGAGGTCCCGAGGTTTTTCTGCAAAGCAGTTTCCTCGTTAAAAAAACGTTCTGGTATCTTGTGTGCTTTTCCTTTCCGCAATTATATAAACTCTGACATATAATTAAAAGCAAACACAAGAAGTACGTTATCCATAACCGTAGAGTTTACTCCAAAGATTCATCTTTGTCGAGTTGATCCCTAGATCACAACTCCGGTTATCTAGGTTTGGATATTGATTTTTGAGATCGTCCAAGCCTAACCATAAGACTCACGAGCCCAAACGAAAAGTTGATCGTATTTCGGTACCCCTCCTTTTTCAGTCACTATAAACAACATCATGGACTATTTTAATTGATAGAATGGTAAATACGAAACTTAAAGGAAAACCTTTCCAACCTTTTAATGTGGACGATGAATTTATCAATTGTGTAAGCTCCGGTCTTCATCTGCAATGGTATTCGTCTCAAATACCTAACCTATCCTAGTCTGAACTGATATTTTTGACTTATCAAGGATTGAGTTTTTGTCAACTAAACTTGACAACTGACTTGAGATAGCAACGCTAGTGGGTTTTGATTTCGTGAACCTAGTTGATTAAGTTACGTGAACGATCTCACAAATCAATATTCAAGCAACGACCCGAGTATAGTTCAGAGAACTGAATCCCAACAAGAACAAGTTCCCGTGAATCTCAATAGAGATGGATTCATTCAAGGGTATGAATCAAAAAACTTGCAATACTTTTAATTATATAGATCAGAGACAATCTAATGCGGAAGCTAAAAGTAATGCAAGACAACAAGAATTAAGCCCCCAACACACCTACTTTCAGACTTCGGACTAGCTGGTGCAGAAAATATGACCCTAATACGACTATTAGTCACAAAGATTTCCCCTCAGTATTCCTACGCCTACAACCACAGCAAGGTGGTCATGCACACGTACTCCCTTACGCAAACAAACGTCCTTTACTGTCTTACGCAAGAGTTTCCTCACAGCCCGTCGCGAGGACTATCGCTACTGACCTCCAATCGGACGATTACTACCTTATGGACGACAACCAAATAGCGGCAGGTCAAATCGCTAGAGCGAGGATATTTAAGTTTACTTTGGTAATAAACTCCTCGAGATATCGATCAAGGTTTTAAAACCAAAACTCCCGAAAGAGCAACCTTGTCGTCCCAGTTGGAATCAAGCAGATAGCTGTAACAAGTACAATATGATATGACCGTGAAGAATAGTGTACCTGCAAAGAACAAATCTAATAACAACAATCTTGATTCCACTCAATATCTATAGTTTAGGCACACAAACCGAAAGCGGCTTGCTGACAAATCCAGGTTAATAGATAAAGAGTATTTTCTAATCACAACGATCTTGAGTGGCCTTATAGCAGAAGAGAAGGACCATAGAATAAACAAGATCACAAGGTTTGATAGACGTGATAGAACAGAACACAAGTACAATACAAAGAAGACTAGTAAACATAAACTAGTTTCCCGTAAGAGGTACTTCCGGGCTTCTCGATCCCCAAGAGAAGACTTGCACTAATCCAGACCGAAAGCAAAAGCTTAAAGGTAACTGAAAGGAAAAGTGAATAAAGACAAGCTTACAATTCCGAAGAAGAGCTTGGTAGAGGGAAAAAGCTTTCTGGAGGGAAACCACTCCTCCTATTTATATTGACTAAGGCTTTAGCTTTGAAATGAGGCTAAGTTAATTTCGGAAATTCATTAAAGCACATTTCCACATTTAGTTCAGAAATACCTCACATAGACTCATACCATTTAATGAGATCTATTACTATGACATTTTACATTAATGAAAAACATATTTCAATAAATGAAAAATATATTTCAATAAATGTTCGGCCAAAAGCATTCAAAGCAAAGAATACTCAAAAGGTATATTTGGATATTTCATTAATTCAAAATATAGTGCTTAACAAATATGCTCCCTGGGAAAGAGCTCATTTCGAAAACGTGTCCTATTGTTTCGAAAATCTCCTTAAGGTATTATTACTTCCAAATGTCATCATCAGCTTTGATAATGTCGACATCACTTCCTAGCCTTTGTTGGACGGGCCAGAACGATCCTAGGTGGAAGTGGGATCTGGTCCAACGTGGTTCAACATTCCGCATAAATGTATCATCACAGACGTGGACAAGCCTTGTGTGTTAAGCGTTTAAATTAAAAAAAAATGTATTACAAAATCTATACAAAATGCGTATTATAATCTATACAAAATACGTATTATAAATTTGCATCTTTATTTTCCGTATTCCAGTATTACATTTACAAATGATCCTTACACCTTCTAACATTTACAAATGATCCTTACAAACAGATAGCGATCAGACATCCCAACTCACCATTTAACTCCAAACGCTTAGCAGCCTCCTGAAAATAGCATACAAAGGAAAGATCAGGATTTGAAAATTATAAGCAGTAGATAGCAAGAACGGTGAAAATAACAACGAATTACATGTAACTGCTCCTCCCTGCTAAAACATCCATCAAACAAGCTAAAACAACTATCCCTTCTGCAGATTGTTAACCGGAGATCACATATAAATGTTTAGCTTATAACATCGACAAACAATTAGCAACTTTAAAACATAACACTATTGCCAAAACTAGACTGAATACATAGTAGAACCTCCCAACATTCTCGAAGTCAGATCCCAATCTGGTCATACCCAAACATATGGGAAAGGAGTGACACTTATAAAACACTTGACCCCTGATACTCAAATAGTATGAAAACTAGACACAAGAGAATTCAAACCTGTTGCAGTTACAATCCGTGTCTCACCCATTAAGTAAGCATGATATCGCTGCAATTAGTGTCGAAGGAAGAGATAAGTAAAGGCAATGTATCATACATGATTATCACATTTACCTCGATACATAGCCGTGTAACAAATGCAACTTCCCTTGCTATAGACATTGGAACCTGTAGAAACATAACAAGCACTAATTAATGACAAAAAAAAAATGACTAGATACTAAGATTCTGCACATGTTCCCACCTTTGGATCAATATTTTGTGCTTGGTCTCCAGAAAGTGCTTCTCCACTTACTTTGAGAAGCACCCTTCACCAAATCAATGCTTCTGTAACAAATATGAAACCTACATATAGTCAAAACCTTGTAACTTGTAAGGATCCTAATTTTTTTTTATGTTAAAACGAATTTGAACTAATGTCACTGTATGCTTACACAAACTTCACTCTAAATAAGTTAATAAACACAAATAATACCAAGGATAATTTCCGCTCTCTTTGAACCTCACGCCCCACAATTGAACCTGGAACCTACTCAAGTTTTTTCTTACCACAGATGGAAGTGTATTCATTTGTTTTCCATACAATTCAGACTGTACAACTCAATAATATGCACCTTGTTTCTGGTTTGCTTCTCAAGGGTTAAAACAGCTCTTGCACGCACATCTTTGCATCTCAGGGGTTAAATAACTCTTGCGCGCACATTTTACAGCTGAAAAAGCCTAATTATGCAGCAACTTACTTAAATTTCAGGCATCGTCATGAGATGTTCTTGTACTGTTTGGAGCAAAGTAAAAGAATAAAAATCGGACCTGAATTTCTTGCCATGAAGCCAAGTGTTGGGTTGACTATTGTAGCTCACCTTCCATGGCCTACCAAACTCATTCAGTGCTTCAGTGAGAGCCCCTTCAGATGTATCCCAAGTCTCTATTTCTGAAAAGGAGGGGATACCGAGATACACCACCAACTTTTAGTTTTCGTGAACCTAGTTGATTACGGTTGTTTGAACGATCTCACAAATCAATATTCAAACAACAACCTGAGTATAGTTAAGAGAACCGAACCCTAACAAGAACGTGGTTCTTGTAGATCTCAACAGAGATGGATTCACTCAAAGGTTATGAATCAACAAACTTGCAATTACTTCTATTATATAGATCAGAGACAATATAATGCGGAAGGGAAAAGTAATGCAAGACACCAGAATTTTTTAACGAGGAAAGTGCAAACCTAGCAGAAAAACCCCGGGACCTCGTCCAGATGTGAACAACCTCAGTATTAACCGAATACAGACGCTAGCCTACTCTCAGACTTTGGACTGGAATGTATCGAGACTGAATCAACCCTACAAGCAATTCAGCTACCAATGTGCTCCTACGTCTCTTAGCTCCCGCAGAAACCTACGTATTTGATTCCCCTAGTTGACGTCCTTTACAGGCCTAGGAGTTGCTCCACTTCCCTTCGTGAAGACTAGCGCTACCCTTCCTCTAACAGGACGCCTAAAAGTATCCAAGTAATTAAACGAGAATACGATTGTGATTTCCTTTAGACTTAAAGTCAAGGTTAATGGAAATCTTTGTTGAATAGGGCTTATTGATCTAGCCTAAACAACTTTACCTCCTAACGCTAGACGAACTTAGTATTAAACCTAGTTCGTGAATCTGCGTTACGAAACTTCTAGGGTTTATGATACAAGATCTACCTTACGAAGTTTCTATCAAATCTTGGTCGTGATAACATTGAAAATATTCAATCGACCCAAGATACATGATCAGGAATTTTACTTCCGACCTGTGCTTCACGATCCTCAAGTGAAGTCTTTCAATAGTCGTAGTCCAAAAGGACTTCGAGATGACGACCAACCTTTATGCAAGGATACGCAGATGTGTAGAGGATTGAGATTGTATCTTGGAGAAGGTCATCTATTTATAGTGATCACCAAGGGAGGCTTTGCTTGAAAATTAAGCAACCTTGAGTAAGACTCAAGCAAGTTCCGGAACTAGGAAAGTCCATAGCTTGAATACCCGTTCTCAATCTTCTTCTAACTTTGGACTAGGCCAATAGTTAAAGAGGACTCAACCTTGATTGAAGGTTACTTCTGGTCCAAATCATGTTTGAACATCGCTTGGATTAAGTAGTTGAATTCCATGGGCCAAGTAATAACGAGTCTGAGAACTAATCATGTCTAGACCGAAAACTTCAAGATATGAAAGTTGGAAGTTTTCTATGGCTTCTATGTACGCGTTCATAGAGCTGTCAATTGGAGTTCAGGAGAATTCAGGAGAAATCAGTGAACTCGTATGTACGCGTTTATGAACGCGTTCATACAGACCCGCTCGTTCTCAGGAATGCCATAAGCAACACATGTACGCGTTCACCGTTGAGGTCATTTCAAGAGACAATTCAACATACTCTACCTATACATAATATCACGGATGTGACAAATGCAAAGCCGAAGAATCCTAGAATACCTTCGGATCTTATAAACAACATCATTGACTATTGATATGATAGAAATGACAAATGCGAAGCATGGAAAGGAAAACCTTTCTAACCTTTAGCGAGGACATTATGATTTATCAAGTAGTAAGCTCCGGTCTTCGTCTTCAGCGGTCTTCGTCTCGATTACCTAAAACTATCCTAGTCCGAGGTTGTAGAGTAAACTTATCAAGGATTGTGTTTTTGTCAACTAAAATTGACAACTGACTTGAGATAGCAATATCAGTGGGTTCAACCGAGCAATACTCTAACAATTTCTCCCATGTATTTCTCTGGTCTCTGTACAGAAAACCGAGATACAACACACTCAGGTTATTCACTCCATATAACCATAAGATAAACAAGACCGACAGAAACAAAAATATTCAG
>JAJJMA010113202.1:0-10727 GCA_023529015.1 Papaver nudicaule | reverse complement strand
TAGGCTTAACTTACTGGTTCGCATTGACAGCTTAATATGTCGAACTACTTTGTGCTTGATCCCTTTTCTGGATGCATAAGCAACCGATCGACACTATTTAGCATTAGGTACATATCATAAATTCTCCACACGGGTCAGAGATTATATGAGATTCTCCTTCACCATTTACTTAGTTTTCTTTTCTCTATTTTTACCGCATATCATAGCATGATTTTTTTATTGAAAGTTTGGTACCAAATTAGTTTGGTACTATATCATTGAATGATGGTATCACCACAGTATATCACTTGTAACTTTGAATTTGATTTCGCCCACTATTTATGTAATATATGATTTAACGGTTTAATGCAACTTGGCACGTAAAAGAATCAAACACGTGACAGTTGAAATATGATATAAACTTTGAACATAATTAATTTGACTAAAACTTTTAATTTTCATATATATATAAGCGACAGTTGGAAGATTCAGAAATAGATTCTCTAACGCTAATATCATTAAACCGATAAAATAATTACGCAATGCGACAAAAGAATTATTATCCAGTAACGACAAATTAGTTTGTTATCAAAACGAGTAATCATTATATATGACGTCTTGTTTTTTTTTATAAATTTATCTTTACGAAAATTCCCTTTGCCATCTATTCATACATTGAAATCATGGCATTATGGTATCGCACTTTTTGTCACATGTAACTTTGAAATTTGATTGTGTCCACTATTATGTATATTTTATTATTATTTATAATTCAACGGTTCAATGTAACGTTTACTCTTTCTGTGGCCCAATGGTTCAAGACATTTCTGCAATGATAATAAGAATGGGAATTATGGAAGTGATTAACATATATTTGGAAATGAAAAATCATAAAATGTATCAAATAATAGTTTATTCATCTCCCATATTCAAAAATAAATAGATAACACATCAAACGGGGCTAGTATATCATAATCTGAAAGATTTATCACGAAATGTTAGTTAGTCGAAAGCATAATCCGCATCGATTGCTTGGTCGAAACATGTAAATGTCAAGGCTAAAGGTGAATCTGTTAAGCATCTAAACCACATAAGTAAAATATGTGAAAGCATCAAATTCAGAAAATATATATATATATATATATATATATATGAAATCTCATTTAACCCTACAAAAATAATGAAAAACAAAAAAAAATAAAAATTAGGGTAACTGCGGAAAAAAAAAAGTTATACTAGGTTTAATGATTACCCACTCGATTATAGTTAGATCGGTGTTCCGTCTTGTTCCTTCTAAGAACCAATCAGCTGGTATTTCATGCCGCTGCGGGTGGTTTTCACCCGAAACGATCCTCCATTCAAGAGGTATTTGTTGCTTGTCTCGGACGGGTTTTCGGACGGTTGTTTTCTGTTGTTGTTGCCTTATTGGTGGTTTACTAGTACCAGGAGTACTCTCTAGTCCGGCGGACGCTTTGGCCATACTGAGAAGCTTACTAAAAGGAACCGAAAAGAAACCATTAACACATTGGTTTTGATTAATTTTGTAAAAGGCATTTTCAGCCGGAATATAGATACTTAAGGGTAAAGCCAGTTCTGGCTCTACTTCGGTTATAGTAGGACAATGACCAGCCATGTGAAAAGATGTAAGAATCACGGAAAAGTAAATCTAGAAGATCAGAAGAACAAGACGAACAAGAAGATAGGTGTGAAAAATGAAAAGATTAGAAGAAGATGAAGATTGGTATTAGCTAGATTTAAGTGATGATAGGGTGTGAAAAATGAAGAGATTATATACAAGAGTTTAGGGTTTTAAAAGGAATGTACTGATGGAGAGAAATGCATTGTACGAGCAACGGGTATGCATTTATGCGCATTTGTGTATACAGTAAGTTGTGACTAGTGAAGTTGAATCGTCGGATCACTTGCCTAAACTAAATTCTCTTTTGCTGCACTTGACTCTTCATGAAACGTTATATAATTAGTTTTGTTGTGTCTTAAATTGGAAACAAACATTATTAGAAAAGATTATGGTCTTGAATTCTCAATTATTAGTCTAACAAAAGAGTATATCCATATCTGATCAAAATGCTTGTTACCAAATTTTTTTCTATATACAAAGAAATCCTTGAATCATTTTCATGCGCACAACTTTGAAGCCTGACCGAGATCAACCAGGCATTAGAAGTCAACGGGGACTCTATATGCAGTGATGACTGTTGAGGATGATGAACATAGCTGCAAAGAGATAGACATTGTTGAAAAAATACAACAAGGCGACTATTCCATTGTGAATTGCACTCGATTACTATAACTACTGCACTTACACGTGGGTGAAGTAACAGACTTCAACAAATGTCTTTAATATTCTTGATGCACAATTTTTTATTTTTTTTTTCACTATATCAACGAAAAATTCCATTTTTTGACTTAGTTAAATCCACCTCAACTCTTAGTCAGACAATAATTTACTTCCTTCATATATCGCACACAATAACTTAGTCTTAGTCATTTGAATCATTAATTGTTTGTAGCACGAAAAAGGAAAGTTCCAATTATGGTTTTGCATGTGTGATGAATTTGTTTTGCATATGTTTTGCTCATTGGTCTTTGAGAGATATATAATAGCATGGACCATTGGTCAAGTCAAGAGCTTGTTGATATCATGGTATATGAACGCATAGGGAAATGTGGATAAAGTGAGATTGTGTTTTCAAAGTGAAAGTGAGAAATTGAATCTTTCCAAACTTATACTCCCTCCGTTCCATTTTAGTTGCCATATTAGGGTTTTATTTTTGTTTCATAAGACTTGCCATAGTTGATATTTTTTCCCACAATTTCCAAATACATCCTTTCATTTTATCTTGGAAATATAAGCTTTCTTTTGAATAAACCAAAATAATTAATGTTTGAAGACTTTTATCAAGGGTATGGATGGAAAAAACCCATACCTCTCTCTACACCTTGATATTTGTGCAAAACCCTATTATAGCAACTAATTTGGAATGGAGGGAGTTGTTTTTACCTGGAAAAACAGAGCACCGTCTCTGGGTACTTTCGTAGTGCTCGAGATCAAAGTCGAACAAGACGAGTCTAAACCAAGTCAATGGCCGTTCCCATCTTGCTTCGGTCACAGAGAGGATGAGGTTGGTCTAGGGAGGGAAACAGTAAAAGAAAACTTGAGATCAGGTTGAGGATGTGTTTTGGGTGTAAGAGTTCAAGATCTTCGTCGTGAAGATGACTGGAAATCTCCAAGGCTAGAAGTGTATTGGGTTGCTCAGGTGTGTCTGCTCTGAGGCTCTGGTTTATTCAGGTGTTCTGAATATTTGGTTGTTCTGGAAAGATGTTCTGCCTTGGAAGATAGAGGAGGCCTATATTTATAGTATTGAACTCACCCTGATCTCTCGATAGAGAAGGTGGGAGTCGTGCAAGAGTGGAGGAGTGGAGAACATGAGTTGGTTTCCGTAAGCCTGAGTTGTGTAGAACATGTCCACTCGCGCCATCTTCGTATAACTGCCCATCATCTCCATCAGTTTCTTCCTAACTGTCGTAGACCGCCAGACCAATACCCCTAAAGGTATCCCCCCGTGTGATGTTTTGATATCTCGAGTGGTATGCAGATGTTGCATGGTTGTGTTGAGCTTGAGTAGGCTTGTGTAGCTATGACTCTGTGGCCAACGTGAGTGTGGCGCTTTTAGAGACACACATAGTGGGTGTGTAGGAGTGGCCTTGGGCGTTGGCCAAGGCCAGAAGTTGTGGCGCCATGGTTTCATGGCGCCATGGGCTAAGGAGGCCACGGCCTTGGCCTTTGGCCAAGGCCAACTTATGGCGCCATGGTTTTCTCGGCGCCATGGGCTGAGGAGCCACGACCTTGGCCTTTGGCCAAGGCCAAGTTGTGGCGCCATGGTTTTCACGGCGCCATGGGCTGAGGAGCCACGGCCTTGGCCTTTGGCCAAGGCCAAGTTGTGGCGCCATGGGCTAAGGAGCCAAGTTGTGCGCCATGGTTTTCACGGCGCCATGGGCTTGGGAGCCACGGCCAACTTGATTGTGGCGTACTTGCGCACTTGTGTTATGGTGCATGTGTGCCTATGCATGCACTGGCGCTATGGCTTATGCATGCGTTTGGGCTACAGTGTGCTTGAAGTCATGACGCGCTTGTCCATGGTATTTAGACCATCCTGAGCTTACGGTGTGGTCTTTTTAAGCCTGTTTAGGCTGTTGCATGCTTCTCAGAGAGCTCTGAACATGCCTAGAGCTTCGATATTCCTGAGATTTTCATTAAGACTCGGATGTCGAGTCGTATTTTTAAGAGGAAATCCATGAGGATGCGTCTCTGTTAACTCTTCACCATGTACCATTGAGTGATCTGGTTTTGATGTCGAGGAATTCGAGGCGATGTCGACATGAAGCAGATTAATGGGTTTAATGTGCCGGTGAGATTATCAGTACTGCACTATGATAGCATCCTCTCCACCGGGAGTTATAAGAGTGAACTAATCATAGAGAGTTTATTCAGCTCGTAGAATGGGTTGCATTCTGAGCTATAGAGATGTGCCTGAATAGGAAATTGCCTTTAGGTAAGGCGTGGTTAGAGAGTGGTTTTACAATCTTGTCCGTCTCTCGTTTTTCACCATCTACAAAAACTCCCCTGGTTAGTGTGGAACAGTAATGTTTCATACTAAGCACTCGGATGGTGATGGCAACCTCAATTTTCTCAAGGCTTTTTATTCAACGCTAGTAGAGATTATATCGAGCTAATATTCTAATATGAACTATAGCTATGATGTAAAGCTGAGAATGAGACTATGCGTGCGAAAACATGCAAGTGTAGTTGGATGAAGCCTTTTTTTTTTTTAGGTGTTAGGGGGACGAGATGGGTGGTGCCGTAGTTGGCATCACGATGGCCGAGACAAGCAAGGGGCCATGGTCACAGCATCATGGCCATGGCGCCATGAAAGTTAAGTGGGCGTATGGGTGTGGCCGTGGCCAGGGCGCGAAACCCTAAATTCGTTTTTTTATTTTTTTTTTCAAGTTATTCGTGGCCCCATAGGTTTCATGGGCCACGACCTTTATGGCGCCACAAGCTCTTGTGGCGCCGTGACTTTTCTAGAGAAGGGGACACTATGCTTAGTGAGGTCCCCAGTGTCATGTATGTGAATACATACATAGGCTAGGTCTTAGCCAAGGAAATAAAAAGAAGGGAGAGGTTTTACCCGTTTTAGCAGAGAACTTTTCCTCCTTCTTGTCGTGATCAAGTCCTTGTTTCTCCTTGATCCTCTCCACCTGGAGAATGGTTATTCAATTAGCTAATTTCCTGAGCAGCGCCTTTGGTGCAAGCTTGGGTGGTGTACTTTCCAGCAAGACACGTCCATTGGTGTTCAGAGTTGAATCCGTAGTGTTGAGTGAGGTGGAGCACCGATGCTTTACGAGACAATGACCAATCCAGTGGTAACCGGCAGCAACAATTGGTAGAGAGATACCAGGGGAGTCGATCGTATTCTTTTTTCTTGGTGTGGATCTGAACGTCTTCTGTTTTGGTGTAGAGCATGTTTCATCCCGTATCGGTATCCCCTTTACAGAGACTCTCCCCCAAAGCACAATGGTTGCGCCAAGTCCCCAGTCGTTGAAGAGGGTGTTGGAGTCAAAATAGGCGAACTACTTGATGAAGATGTTTACCTCGCCGTCTTTACTGAGTAGTGAAGTTCTAGGAGGATGTTGGTGCTATGAGGTGTTTCTCCATGAGATGTGGAGCCATGAGTTGTGGCGCCATGGACTTGGTAGCGTCGTGGATGCTGGCGCTATGAGCTCTGCACCATAGTCTATTCGTTGTAAACTCCGACAGTTTGCGTCTTGCGTGTCTCCTGATGTTTGCGTCATATATCTTAACTCACTGGTTGTATCATCACGAAATTTTTACACATGGTAGTAGACATCCAGGTAAGTATTGTGTCCAAAAATCTCTTCGAGGCTCCTCGTAGATTTTCCGCAGTATTCGACGTGGTCTTGCACATGATTCCTGATTGCGCGTCTCGCGTGTGCTGTAGTGTTTGTGTCGTATCTCCCAATCCCCTTGCTGGATTGGTATTAAATTTTAGTATGTGCTGGGAAACATACACAGAAAGATTGTGTCCGAAAATCATTCCAAAATTCCTTGTGTATTTCTCAAACCGGTTGTTTCTTCGTGACAAAAGTTGCTCGCGCAGGAAATTCTGACAACTCTTCTTTTCCCCAATGTTCACACCATATTTCTCAAACCACATGGAGTTATCGTATGAAATTTTACCAAAACCTGGTAGACATTAATACTGGGTTTGTGTATAAATTTTACCCAAGAACTCCTCACGAGCTTCCCGCAGCAACTGTTTTGGTTTTCGTATGTAAGTTATGTCCACTTATTTCGGTGTACTGTAATGCTTGCGCCATATCTCTTGATCCACGGATTGGATTGCCATGAAATTTTTTACTGATCTTCCACATTGCTCGTTTTCGTGAAGGTTGTCGTACAGGGAACTTGGTATGTAGTCGTGAGCACGTCTTTATTTGTCTCCAGAGTAGGTTTGCTCCATGGAGACCCATGATAAAATAACTTCTCCACAAGATGGTTTACCGTACTTGATTGGTAACTCTAACGCTGAGGTTGTAGGCAATAGTGTCGATCCAGAGAGTTAATGAAGACTGGGAGGACATTTTGTGGAGTCACAGAGGTATATGGTGGTGAAAACATCTTGTGGGGCTAAGGTTTGGTGAACTTCTTGTTGTAAGAGATATCTTCTGGGGAAGGTAATTTTCTGTTTTGTAGCAATGTGGGATTTTGTTTTAAAGGTGTTTCATAGTACCGTGAATGCGGAGTCACGGAGATAGTCTTGGTGGAAGGTGTGAGGCTATGGGAATATTTTGTGGTGGAAGGTATTCTAGAATTTGAAACTTGGGAAGGTCTAGTGAGACAAATACCTTGAATCCCCGTATTTGCTCGCACATCGCTTGCTCCAGAAGTTTTAACTCTGATTCCGTAGAGATGATTGTCTCTTCCAGCATGTTGAGGTAGAACCTTAAGTGAACACGTAGGAAGTCTTTCCCATTCTCCGTCTATTGGCACATCTTTTGAAGTCCTTGCGCTTGGAGTACTCCACTCTGTCATCTTTTTGGATCTAGGTTGCCACCGAAGGATATTAGAGACTCATTGCTAGTGATAGCGGAGAGGAGCGCCACCACCATGATATTGTTTGCTCGAAAGACGAAGACTTGGTGGTGTTGTTACCAGGAAGATCCTGCGAAGATATGAATCCTGGTGGCTTTGAGGCTTCTGTAGAGGCGTCGGTAGTGATGTCGGTGTTGATTAGAGTTCTTCTCTTGGGTCTCCCTTTCCTTCGAGAGATCTGTAGCGGGTAGTCCCATGTTGTATGGATATCTCTGGTCGAGTAGGCTCTTCCCATGTTGTATGGATATCTCTGGTCGAGTAGGCTCTTCCATGATGATGAAGCGCTTTGGTAGAGACAAGGGAGCATATGTTGTACTTCACGTTTCCCATTGGGTCGTGGCAGCCATTATTGTTATCGGTACTTGGTGGAGTGAAGAGAGGCGGTGGCGAGGAGTCCCCAACCATATTTTTTAATATCTTATCAGCGTCTCTCATTGGGTTCGGCTTTCCTCGTGCAGACACATGTGTATTGGCCTTTCGAATGTGAGTAGGCATAACGTTCTCTCTAGTTGTTGAGAATCACCGGGTCGGGGTAATCCGGTTGTTTCATCCTTATTCAGACGTCTAATAGCTCCAGTACTTCGTCGAAGATGATGAGTCTGGGAATCCTGTATAGGCTTCAGTCCTCGTACTCCCCACGGTTGTTGTTGCAGATCTGCATCTTGTGTTTGAGTCACATTTTTGTTCAGGACCCTTCGAGTTGTATTGTGTCAATACCCTGTTATCTGGTTTGCTAACGGGTCTCCTGTTATCACGAGCTTCTCCAATCCTTACAGCTTGGATCATTCTCTAGCAAGACAGGGACGGTTGTGGTTGATCACCCTGCGTGTGACGGACCAGGAATTAAGGCCGTGGCATGCTTGGCCAGGCCAAAAACTCCCTAATCAGCGCCACTTCCAGGCCCCCCAGCGGGCATCTCTGCAAAAACGGAGTGACAATCATCTCTCCTCTCCTGGCCACGGGAGAGTAAGATGATATGAATCACCTTGTGCTGAACCGTGTAGATTGGCTGCCTCCGTACCCTATGCCAGTTTAGGGATCAAGGACATCATAGTTCAGATGGATAAGTAGCCGTCTCGGTTGCAAGTGCACATGCTAAGCATAGGCTGCTAGCATGGCCAAGGATTCCAACTCGTAAGCTTAGGTCAAATCCATAAGCTAAGTCACGCTTGCGTAGGCCGTAGGCCATTGCATAGGCCACAAGGGTCAAAGTTGCAATCTCACTAGGCCAGCACGGGCCATTACTTGCATTACCATGGCATGGCCAAGGAATGAAGCTTTAGTCTTTCACTCAACACCTTCCCTACATATAAGAAAAATCAGCACTTTTGGAAATAAATATAGTTGACCAAAAGTACATTCATGGACACCCAGATTCTATTTTGCCTTCAAGCATGCATCTAAGATGCATCTTCCCACCTTTAGATGCATATGAATGCATCTTTGGCCTTAGCCAGCACCTTGGCCAGGCCATCAACCCACAATGCACAATTGGGCCTAAAAGCTTAGGCTAATTGGCTTAGTCAATCTCCGCTCTTTGCATAGGCCATGGCTAGGCCATATGCTATACACAAGCTTTACCACTCATGGAGCTTGCATACCTCAAGCTTACCAAGCTTCATTGGCATGGCTATGCCAATTCTCAAGGGTCATTGGGTAGATGCCGTGGTCTTCTCCCAGGCCAAACTCTTGCCAAAGCTTCAAGGGAAGCTTCATAGCTTTAGCTCGTAGGCTACTTTGATGGCGTGCCAGCATACGCACATTAGAGTAAAATGGCACATCACCGCGACAATGACCGAGCATTTAAACTTAAATGGCCGGGCATTACAGTTTTAACACGGGGTGCTACACTACGGCTTCGAGAGTTTGAAGTCTGAACTTCCTCCAGTGAGGAACATCCCATGAGAGAGGGGTCTTTTGGATAGGGAGGTTGGTGTGGACGAGATACAGATGCGCCTCCTCCTCTTGGTTCTCCAGGGGGTTTTCTCGATCGAGTAGCAGAGTTGGATTGTTGGACACGCTTGTGTTCAGGTTTGTCTTGAGAGTCCAAACCCTGGAGTTCCTGGTTGGCTGCAGTGGTAACTATGGAAGTCCCCATGTCTCGTCGTCATTCTTTTAGTGATGATGGAGATGTCCGTCCCTACAGTGTTTGTTGGTAAGTCCTTTGTTGCCATGGGTACTACATTTACCCCCTTCTAATAGTTGCAGCGTCGTGGCTTGTGGCGCCATCACTCGCGGTGTCGTAACTTGTGGCGTCGTGATTCGTGGCGTCGTGACTTGTGTTGTGATCCGCTTCGACCCTTACTGTCACCTGAAGTTTCCAAAGCGAGCTTGAAGTCGTATGCTCTGGGTGTGTCTCTGTAGCTGGACTCTTCCTCTTATTCCCTTCGGTGATGGTACTCACGGAAGGTAAGTTGTTGTTGTACTGCTCGTTGATGAGGTTGATGTTGTCGTTGGCATTACAAGCCTCTTCACTTCTTTAGGGTTTGGCCCTCTCCGATAGCGCTGGTGCAGGCGAGGTAAGTATTTTGTAGTTTCATGGAGAGCTAGTAGACAAGGATCATTTCGCAGAGCTCCAATACCGGGCAAGGTTGTCGTACTAAGTGCAGGCTCTGCCAGTGGGGGCTCCGGGAATTTTCTGAGTCCCAGTACTCGGTGGTGTCGATGCTCCCCTCTTGCGGGTTTTCTAGAGTTTCCCTCTCGAGTGGCTCTCCTCGTGGTGAGTCCCCAGTGACTCGGTGAACGTGGGCTATCATATAAAAGAGGGGTGGACGAAGTACCTTCTTGGTTGAGGGGGTCCTCATTGATTCCCTTGGGCTCTGGAGGCGTGGCTACTGCCTTTGCGATGCTGCTCTTTTGTACAAACCACTCCATGAACTCCATAGGAAGTGTCTCCTGGTTGTTGTAGATCCATGGGCGTCCCAGCACCATGTCGCTCTCGACGACTCCCTTAACAATGTGAAACTCCGCTATGGTTGGGATCGTGGCGATTTCGACGAGAAGGTCGATCCACCCGTAAGTGTGTACTTCGACCCTGTCAGAACCTTTGATGATGGTAGGGGCATGGATGGCTCTGCTGCGAGGGATGTTACCGGCTCTGAGAGCTTGGCTGAGATGATGTTCACTGGATCCCGGGTCGATGAGTGTCTTCGAGAGTTCAGCATGAGAGAGGCGGGCAGTTGTGAGGAGTCCCCAGCCTTGTCCATCTGCTGGCTCCCCCTGCTTGGACATTGTCTGCTCATTGACTTCCTTGAAGGGTAGGCGTTTTCCGATACTACCATATTGAGTGTTGTGAACATGTCTTTCCGTTGTGGTTTCGAGAGGCAGAGAGTCTCGCATAGTTGGTACATTCCTCCACTCTCTTGTTCACCGGTTCCTCAGGAAGGTGAATGCTCGAACGGGTAGAGGATCTTGGTATACTCCTTCATTTCCTAGGTGCAATTCCCCGGACTCCACCTTGGGCTTGCTACCTCTTCGGATGTAGGAGGCTGTCGTATCGGAGGGAGTTCGATTGCCTTGTCCTGGATCCAAGTGTCTAGCAACTCTAGTACCT
>JAJJMA010113142.1:0-12630 GCA_023529015.1 Papaver nudicaule | reverse complement strand
TGTGTTCTTTTAGGTTAGCTAGTTTTCTCTGCATCATGTGGTGTGTCCTATTAAAACTTGTGAAGTATGTTGGTATAGCACGGGGTAGTGACAATCTCTCGAAGACTTGGAAGGATGACGAAGAAGTTGGTTTTCATCATTATGGGGTAATTCCTTTTTGCCTTAAAGGATACATTAAGACAGGTCATCTTTGTAGATGGCCAGGTGCCACCACCCTCCGGTGCATGGCAACACTTAATTGGTTTGGTTGTATGGTCATCCGGCTCTCGGCTTCAGGGACTCAAGCTTACTTTCTGCATTGGACCTTCCTTTTGACACCAATGGGGACTAGGAGCATTACATTTTTTCAGGAAGTTGTTCTGGAGGATGTTTTCTTTGTTTTTGGTGACATCTCAGCAACGATTGTAAACTCTTATGTAATGCTTTGTTAGTTAATATATGCAGTACTTTCCTTCAAAAAAAAAAAAACAGCACACTCCGGGACAACAAATCAACAAGAGCAGATATTACATGACCCCGAAGTTGCAGCATACCCTTTCACCAATCCTTCTGACACCCTGAAAATATCGAATCATAATCTATGTTTGAGAGGAGAAATTATAATGAGTGTGTTTGTTGTTGTCGGTGATTAACAACATCAGAAGCTATGAGTTGTGGTGGTTTTTGTTTGAGGCGGCGGAAAACAAAGGAGAAAGGGGAGAGAGATACATCTAACTAAAAAATGAGAATGAAACCCTAGCTATAAAAGACGTTTAAATAGTAGTAGGGTTAGCGAAAAAAAAAAAGAAGTAGTATGTAAAAATATTATTACACTCCATATACACACTAGTGTGTGTGGAAGTGGCACACCCTACGCATTATGCGCCAGTAATCCAATCATGCCAGTGAAATGTTCTAAAAAAAAATGCAATTAAACCTCACGGACCGAAAAAAAACTAATCAAAAACTAATCCTAAGAGCAAAAGCAGTGCTGGGTCTCAAAACCCATATATGGGTATAGCCCATCGGCAGTGCAAAGGAAACCAAATCCCAAAACCTATAAAACTCACTTTTTCGACCCAAATATAGGATAACATTTGGGTTTGGTATGGCTTTGGTTAGACGTGATTATAAATCACGTATCTGCCCAGCGTGAATATAAATCACGCCAAACATAAAACGTGTATATAAATAACGTTCAGAGGGAAAGCGTGACCTTAAACATCGTTTCATTTTCAAAATTTAAAAAACGTTATTAACATTCACGTTTTGTTTCTCCACGTTAACAAAATTCACGTTTGCTTTTTGGTTTCTTTTCGTTTGGCTCCACCGCTGTAGATTTTCACACCTAATCTCATAACCAAACCCATATTTGGCACTTGGTATTTGGTATTTGAGACCCTCCATTGCGTTTGCTCTAACCCTAATGTCTCACACACCACTAACCCCCCTGCTAATCCCCCATTAACACCTAAACTAATCCCCTAATGTGTCTACCCGGACCCAATTAGTTTTGGATTAGTTTTTTTTCGGTCCGGGTAGACTCACTGAAAAAAATGTTATAATCAAATGTGACGGCTGATGTAACATCCTACACAATTTGCTAATTCACGAAATTGGGCAAGTTGCCGACTGTTTGAGGGACTACAAAATTACAAGTACAAATGCACAAATCTTTCATCGGAAAAAAAATTAAAAAATGAGAATCAAAACAACACCGACTTGGGAGTATGAGACTAGTTTGTAGGGATGAGCGTGGGATGGGTATGCCAAATACCACCCCGCTCCGTTTGTAAAAAAAAATTACCCATATCCTATCAATTACCCATATGAATGGGGGCAGGGTGGGTATGAAGAATATCCGTATGGGACAGTTACCCATTGGTTATCCATAATATTATGTCAAGATATAACTTTACTATAAAAAATGAAACCTTCTTATTAATCAAAACTAAAAAATATGATGATCCCAACTAGAGATGTAAAACGTGTAGGCACATGGCACGACACATGGCATACGAAGGCGTGCTTTTACGTGTCATATGTCGTGCTGTGATATGCCTACAATCTTAACGTGCTGTGTCGGGCTGTGCTTTTTTAGTCAAAAGCAAAGCACGGCATGGCACACGGGCATAGCACACGAATAAGCATGTTGTGCCGTGCCGTGCTGTGCTGGCACACTTAATTTACGTCATCCAAAAAAAAAAAAAAAATTTATATGGCTTATAATGTAATAAATTATCCAGTTCATTATAATAAATTTTAAAAAAATGAATTAAAATTTTGTATTTAATGTTATATATTGCATAATATACAACTTTATTAACAAAAAAAAAACATAAGTTGAATTTGCGTTATAACAATTGTATCTTTATTTGTGTTTCTACCAAATGAACGTCAGATAAACACATTTACAATAAAATTAGATATTATGTATTGTCATACAAATTAATCAAAATATTAAAAATATAATGGTAATAACTAGGTGGATTTCATTTTTGTGTGAAATACACATGTAATGTAGTGCACTGTGATGTGCTTTACACGTGATGTGACGTGCTTAGCCGTGCCGCGTGCTGTGTTGTGCTGCGTGCTGTGCTGTGCCGCGCGCTTGTTCGTGCCGCGTGATGTGCTGTGCCATGCTGCCGATTAGTTAAGCACGACACATCACACTAAGCTGGCGTGTTGTGCCTGTGCTGTGCTTTGTCGCGTGCCGTGCTGTGCCCAAATTTTAGCATGATGTGCTGTGCCGTTAACGTGCTGGCATGACACAATTTACACCTCTAATCCAAACAATAAAGAATAACCTAAAACAATGTATATTAAGATCTTAAGTTTACAAGTTTATCTAAACAAACAAATGAATAAAATAATTGGTTCAATTATAATTTTATAACATAAAAAAATCTAAAACCCTAGAATATTATAAGTATGGGCGGGGACCATTCCCGCCCCATCCCTACTTTTTAATTTCGGGTAATCCTCAGCCCATATCCATCCCCATTTGTGCGGATAATACCCTATCCAATTGGGGCGGATAACCACGGGTATCCGAACCCGTGGGGCAAACGCCCATCCTTACTAGTTTGAGAAATGCAATGTATCTAACTTGGCTCAACTCATTAATAAAAATTTGTCCTCAATCACTGATTTCTTTGTTTGCTAAGTGTGAGTTCTGAGTGTAAGATGTCCATTCTTCTGATGGACGACATTTTACACAATCTTTTCTGGATGGCGTGGAATTCTGTTTCTAACCTGATCACAACTCTGATTATTACATGAATGCATCTCCAAATTAGATCATCTAAGTACTAAAGAATATATTTCTAAACTTTTTGCCCCGTGAACCTGGTCTACTCTTCACATTGACATGATCTATAGCCTTGAATCTTGATTAAATAAATATTCATTTTTGGAAGCACATTTTTTTGTTACAGCCTTGAGAAAAGAAAAGTCTGTTGTGCAGTATGACACTCTTTTCTGTGGCCTTTGGCATTAAACCCTGTCCAGATCTCCAGAATATGGTCTATAGACTCTGTCCCTAACATGTTCTTGTGAAGCCTTGATTACTCAGAATGGCATTTCAATTCGTTATAAGTTTTGCATAAACAACAACATATCGAAAAAAAAAAAAAAAACTAATTAGCCATGGGATCGGTTTATTGATAATTAAAAGTTTACAATAATACCAGTTACAAAACATCAAATGAATTTTCTTTTCTCTAATAAACACAATCAAACAATAATCCAACACTTCCCGCCTTGTACCAAGCGAAAAATCAACAACAGATTTTCAATGACTGTGAAGTTTCTGCACACGCTTCAGTGTTTTAGAACAAGACTCAGAAGTTGCCCCTTTACAATTTATGTTTGAGAGAAGAAATCATTATGAGTATGTAATTGTTGATGATCATCAACATCAAAACTCATGAGTTGTTGTGGTGGTGGCTGTTTGAGACGGCGGAACACAGAGGAAGAGAGGGAGAGAGAGATGCAGTTAGAAACTAAAGAATGAGAATAACAAACCCTAGCTAACAGGGACGTTTAAATAGCAGTAGGGTTAGCAAAAAGAGAAGAAAACATTATTACACTCCGTATACACACTAGTGCGTGGAAGTGGCAGTGGCACACCCTGCGGTCCCTGCGCAACTATATTAGCATTATGTGCCGGTAACCTACCAAAACTTGAATAGACAAATCCTAATCCTAGGATGATTTGTTTCCACCGTTTGACGATTTGGGCTTCTTCACGATCAAAACAGGGCACTTGACATTTTGTGCACAATGAGTACTTACATTCCCAAGAAAAGACTATTGTGTAGTAGTATGACACTATGACTAGTAACTCTTTTAGATCTGGCCTTTGACATTTAACCCAATCTGGATCTCCAGAATGGTCTACAGACTCGGTCAATAACATGTTCTTGTGAAGCCTTGATTACTCAGAATGGCCTTTCAATTGGCTAGAGGTTTTGCATAAACAACAACACATTACACAAAAACATCGATACACAGAATATATAAAAAAAAAAACTTAAAATTTTCTGATTAGTCGATTGATTGATATTAAAAGTTTACAGTAATATCTCTTACCAAAAAAATATCAAATATCTTTTCTTTTCTCTAACAAATACAATCAAACAATAATCCACTACTTCGAGGGGACAAATCAGCGACAGTAGATACTCCAAGCCCTATGACTATTGATATACACTTTAAAGTTTCACACTGACACTTCGAAGTTAGCAAATCACAATCTATATTTGAGAGGAAAAATCATAATATGTTTGTTGTTATTGCTAATTATCAACATCAGGAGCCATCAATTGTGGTTGCTGGTAGTTTTTGTTTTAGACGGCGGAAACCAGAGGAGGAGAGAGAGAGAGATGCAGTTAGAAACCAAAGAATGAGAATAACAAACCCTAGTTAACAAAGACGTTTAAATAGCAGTAGGGTTTGCAAAACAGAGAAGTAGTATGTAAAAACATTATTACACTCCTTATACACACTAGAGTGGACCTCGAGGGGACGGTACCTCATAAATCAAAGTACTGATTTCAATTGGGCCTGGTTTCGGCATGAGAACATCCTACACAATTTGCTGATTCAAGAAATGAGATGCGCCCACATGATGAGATTATTTTCAGACTGAATGTAATGCGATGGAGTTCCGGCAAGGAATGTGTTGGCGCAAAAGTTTTACAACAAACCAAAAAGCATCATTGCACGAAGACAGTCCAACGACATTCTTATATGTCACAATTACAAACCAAAACATCACTCACTTGCAAACAGCAGCTAAAACACTTGCCAAAACTTGAATCGACAAATCCTAATCCTAGGATGATTTGTTTCGACCGTTTGATTTGGGCTTCTTCACGATCAAAACAGGGCACTTGACATTTTGTGCACAGTGAGTGCTTACACTCCCAAGAAAAGCCCTCTTGATCATACCATAACCATGAGTACCCATGACTAGTAGATCAGCACCAATCTTCTCAACTGCTTCACAGATCACATCTTTAGCGTCACCTTTCTCAATCCTTGCCTCCACTTTCACCTGCAACACAAAATCACGTATTCCCGTCGGTCAGTCAGACGACTCAGACCCCTTAGAAACACAAAGAATGACCACTTTACCCACAGGCAACAAATTAAATGACACACATCATACATTTTGAAGATCTTTGCAAACCCTTTTAGCTTTCTCCATTACACAATCAGCAACATCCTTGCTGTATTTCTCCATTGACACCATAACATCAGATGAAAACAAATACCCTGCAAAAACCAAAGAAATAGTTACTTCAAAATCATGTGAATTTTCTGTTAGTACTAGGTTTACTACGTACCTGATCCATCTAGAGTAGAATAAACTTTGAGAGGTGGTTTTGCGTAGAGAAGAATGATGGTATCATTGGAATTCTGTGAAACTACATTCTTGATTGCCCATGTTAATGCGTATATACTTTCTTCCCCTTCATCGATCGCAACAACTATCTTACGTTCTTGTACTTCCGTATCAGCCATATTACAGCACCTAATAGAAGCGAGCTCGGTTCAGTAATAATATTAACCAGTGAAAAATGAATTTAGCAAAACTGTATTTGTTGGCAAGGGTAAAGTTGATTTCTTTTCCTTTATATAACACACCAGTGACAAATTTTTGGGGTGGTTGTATGGTTTTGATTTCTGTTGGCGGTTTTGGGTTTGGAGAATTTTTGAAGAGATATCAGCAGACCATATTATAATCAATCAATCAAGTAGCCAGATTTTTTTTAATGACTAACACAGTGGGTTGCTTACACGTGTAGAGTGCTTGTAAAACTGAAGATGTTAAACTATTGCCACGCAAATATCTAAACATGGAATGGATAAGAATGAGCTGATGTTTGACAGTATGACAGCTTCACTCACAAAGGAACCCAACCACCTGAATTGGATGGGTAGAGTGCTCAAGCATTTGCGCATGCGCATCGAAATTCGAGCATTAGCGGTCGTTTCACTCTGGTGTGCTCGATTCATTCTGGTCCAAATGGACTAGCTTGTTTTGTTGAGAGGCTAAGTCTAAGCCGTTCGGGAGAGATTGTGCCACCAATGGCTTTCTACTATTCATATCGATTTTGTTATGCCAAAGTTAAACTTCCACAAGATTAGTTGTTACGTTAATGTAACACCCCTGCTTTCTCTTATGTTAGTAGTTAGGCTGTCGAATGGACTGTAGATACTTGCTACCTGAGTTCGAAACTCGCATGCATTGGAGAGAAGATTTTTCTTTATTTCTTTAATATAACCTTTCAAAAATAAATAAAAAGGATGCCCTTTAAATCATCTTTCCATGGTTAACTAATAGGTCTGTCTTCCCCTGGTAGAAGCTTGAACTAAGATAACATCCATAATATTTTGTTAGAAAAAAAAAATATATAGGTCAGGTTGTCTAGTTGGGTTAATTACCTAGATAGAAGACCGTCTGGAATAGTTGCAGCTCAATTGGAATCTTATAGAGACTTAGGAGCTTCAATTTTCAAGTCTAAGGCAAGTTCGTTTTTGCTCTATCATGATTATTGATAGTATGTAGGTTACAATCTTTAGTTTAGAAATTGAATTTCTTGTTTGATTTAAAAAACTCTTTTGTATGTCCTTGTAAACCTAGGTATTGTTCATGTTACAACTCGAAATCTAATCGTTAGAAATTGATGAAATTTTGATATGTTGTGCATACATATGTCAGGAAGGTTCGTTTATAATTTCATGATGATCTGACCACAGGAAGTATCAGAAACTATCATGTTACAGAGACATTTTGCTCCAGTTTTTACAGATATAAACCCATGTTGCAGACCGTAATTTTAGATGTTACCCTGCATAAAATTTATTGATTTTTGAACAGGAGGAACCCATTTTTGTGTAGTTTAAAATTTCAAGAGAAACCAATCATGTGAAGTAGCTTAAACATCCTATGTTCTACAGACCTACCTGTACCCGTTTTAGAACTCAGTTTTGTGCTTGTGCATAGAAAGGGTTGTAGCCTATTTTATGATCATTACTTTGCGGTGAATTTTGTTGAACTATGTCCTTGATATGGTCAGGAATATAGGGTTTGAACCTGTCAAGGGTATCCACCTTGGCGTGTCTACAACAACCAAAGAGGCCAAGTCTGCAGGAAAGTTTGAGTCTGCAACTGACCAAAGTCTTGCTATTTTATCTCCACCTTATTTTAAGATTTGTTTATATTTTTGAATTTCAAATCAAATCTAACCTAGCATGTATATTGTAAACCCTACTGTAAACGATATAAATAGAAGTGTTTCTCCACAATTGAGTATGTGGAACTCTAGCCATCAAATATTTGTTTTGTCTTGGTATCAGCCAGACGATCCTTAAAACCACGCAAACCATATTTCCTATTTTATTTTTAATGGAAGAAAATACCCAACCCTCCAACAACTGCATATCGATCACCTAATCAATGTCAAACTAAGTGACAAAAACTACCTATTATGGATCACTCAATTCAAACCTTTATTAAAAGGTTACAAACTTATAATTTACGTCGATGGCAGTATGCAAACTCCCCCACGTACCATTTCTAACTCTGAGGCTATCAACCCCGAGTATACAAAGTTTGAAGAACATGAAAAAATTCTTCTTGGATGGTTGCTTTCTTCACTGACTGAGAGTGTAATGTCTTGTGTTGTAGGGATTACAACATCTCATGAAGTATGGCCAAAACTAGAGAAGAGATTTGCTCCACAAATAAAAGCACACCAGATACACCTTCGTCGAGAATTACATCAACTTAAGAAAAGTAACGACACAATGCAGCAATACTTTTCTATGGCTAAACAGATTTTTGATGCTCTTGCAGCTTGTGGGAAAGCTATTACTGAGGATGATTTGCAACAAGCACTTAAGTGGCCTAGATCAGGCATATGATGTTATTGTCACTATTGAAATAGCAAATGAGTTTTTTGCACACTTGTTGACTTTTGATATGCGCCTTGAGCAACAAATGACTTTAATCAACAACCAGTTACAAATGTTGCTGCTGCTACACCTCCCTCACCATCACCAAGGCCAGACCAGCAAAGACGCAAACCCAATCAACAATATCTTACACAACATCGACCTCGTTTCAACCCAAATCAGCATGAACAAGGTCTTTATCAGTTATGTGGAAGGAGAAATCATGTTGCTCGGTTTTGTTGGTTTTGATTTAAAAAAGACTTCGATCATGCGCAGCTAAGACAACCAGCAACATATCTAGTAGTATCGGGTACATTGTCTGATAACAATTGGGTTACAGATACTGTAGCAACACATCACCTCGCCACAGATTTGAACAGGCTACACATACCACATGAGTATGATGGTACCGAACACGTACAAGTTGGAAATGGTAATGCTAATGCTCTACCAATTGGGAATGTTGGTAATGCCTCTCACATTAAACAGTAGAACTTTTCAACTAACAATATTTATCATGTTCCCCAAATTAAAGACAATCTTTTGTCTGTCTCTCAATTTTGTCGAGATAATTATGTTTACTATGATTCGCTCTTCGTATTTTGTTCTGAAGGAACTCCACACCGGGAAAAATTTACTCCAAGACAAGAATATGAACGACCTCTACGTACTTGACGAAGTTCGGGAGATAAAAAGTTTGTACCTCCATCCACCTTCATCTCAGAAACAGTACCACTATGGCATCAACGGCTAGGCCATCCCATGCTCCGGACTATCTTTGAAATCATTAGAAAATTTCTCCCTTCCTGTTATGAATACGTCATTTGATTTCTGTCATTCGTGCCAAGTTAGTAAAAGCACAAAGCTTCAATTTCCAGTCAGCACAACAATGTATAATAAACCATTGAGTTTGATTGTTTCAGACTTATGGGTTTCTCCTCATCCATCAAAAAATGGTTATCGATATTATTTACGTCTCATGGATATTTACTATTTCTATACATGGATTTATCCTCTAGTTAGTAAGTCTGAAGCCCTACCAACTTTCGTACACTTCAAAAAGCAGATTGAGAATCAAACATACCATAAAATTAAGATTTTTCAATCAGATAATGGAGGAGAATACAGAAAATTCACAGCCTTTCTTAATGATTCCGGAGTAATACATCGCTTCTCTTATCTACATATCTCACCACAAAATTGCTTAGCAGAACGTCGAATTAGGCGCATTACAGAATCATGTATATCTCTCTTATTTCATGCCCGTTTTCATCCCTTTATATATATAGACTTGATTAGGGCCACATCTGTCTTCCATGAAACGGAAAGCCCACTAACTAAATTTTTTTTATAGTAAAGAATGGTTCGTCTAATGATAATCATGTACTCATATTTCCTAACACTACAATATCAAGATATAGGCGATGCGAGGTGATAAACCATAAAGTACCTGCTCAATGAGGTATGTGATGTGGTTACTGCATGCAGGCATTTGCAAGGATTGAAAACTATGTAACTTTACATGGAAGGTATGATATGTAATGTCCAATGATGTATGACTGAAATAGTTGCATTACCTGCATTTGTGTATGACTAAAATAGTCGTACTATTTGCGTTAGTGTAGGACTAAAATAGTCATACTAGTAGTGCATCTTAGCTGTATTAAAATTGTCTTACCAATATTGAAAACAGTAGGACTAAAATAGTCACGTTATCTGCATTTGTATAGGACTAAAATAGTCATAGTAGTAGTGCATCTTAGTTATAGTAAAAATGTCTTGCCAGTATTGGTAAATTTGAAAACTGAATTGTTTGTCTTTGTTGTGCTAAATCTCTATTTTATTTCCTTTTAAGGTTGTCCTAAGCTATATTGATTAGGGAATGCATTGCTCGTGATTTCTGTAACGATGTGAATCCATTCCCTTAGTTATCACTTACTCTTGGCTAGATAGCTATTTTGAGTTAAAATGTGCTCAGGTCATTTTGGTAAAGGCGAAGTCTATTTCAGTAGTGAGACACTCTATGTCTTTGCATTGTTAGAAAATTTTGAATTGTAGGTTGTCATTTGGTTGTATTTTGCAATGCCTGACTTCTTTCAATGACAATGTGTAGTTGTGGAGATGACGGACGTATTCGAGGGTGAAGGTGGAGTACAATCCTTAATTCATATGGTCGAGGGTGGAGGTGGAGATGACTTCTTTCTTTTGTTTTGTGTTTCATATGGTGCTGCAGGTTTCATGGGGTTTATGTCTGATGTGGCTTTCCAATGGTCGCAAGTTGACCGAATTGGTTATGATGCTGCGGAAGAGATCATTTTATATCTAAAGTAGTGAGACTTTATATGCCCAATTAATTTGGTACTACACTGTGCTGAAAAGCAATGTAATTTTGTGCTACAATGTGTTGAAAGACTGGATTAATTTTGTGCTACAATGTGCTGAGATCATTTTATATCTAAAGCAGTCAGATTTTATATACACAATTAATTTGGTACTACACTTTGCTGAAACACAATGTTAATTTTGTACTACGATGTGCTGAAAAGCTATGTTAATTTTGTGCTACAATATGCTGAAAGGCATGATTAATTTTGTACTACACTATGCTAAAATCGGGTTACAACCAATCAGGTTACAAACAACCCATTTCCTAAAACCCGACCCCAACTCACGAACTAACCTGTATGGTTAACTCAAATACGCGAGTCAACTCGACGATTTAACCATATAAATCGGAACAGACATGGATTTATTTTTTTGAACTCGGTGGATAGATAACACCTTAAGTTGGTAACAGTGAATATTCTCGCTGTTTTCTAAATTTTTTCCTCTAGCCTAAAAATATTTTGAAAAAAACCTAGCAGAAACATTGGTATTTGTAATTTGTAATATATATATACCTTTTGGAATGGGGCAAATGATTTGCCACAAGCTGTCTTAAAAACCTCAGCATCAATCTTTTCTTTTTGTAGTTCTTTCAACTTGGGTTTCTTGGACTCTTAAAGTATATCAACATGGGTGCAAGAAAAATTAAAATCAAACCAAGGAAGCATGACATTAAAATTTCTAGATTAAGAAAAAACAAACACTACACCATATTTTGCTGGTCGCAACGAACCCTGGTATGTTGCTATTCCTGGTCGCAACGGTCGACCAGCTGTTACGAAAGGTGGTGTAACAAAATTTCGAAACGGCATTGTTAACGTTGCAAAATATGGGCTGCAACGGAAAATGCAACGGTTTGAGGCCCGTTACAGCCCATTTTGGATGCAACGCCAGCTGAACCGTTGCGAAATTTTTTACTGAAGTCAAAAAAATGACCAGGTCAAAGAAGACCGACCTTGACTTTGACCTAGTCAGTCTTTGACCTGGTCAAAACAAGGTCAGTCAGACTTTGACCTGGTCAAAACATTATCCAATTATTACCACAAACAAGAAACTTGATTCAAATAATACATTAATCCAATTATTACCACAAACAAGAAACTTGATTCAAAACATTACACCAAGACATGAATCAGAATACAAAGGAAGAAAAATTCACTAGGTAGTATCAATGTTTCTAATACCAAGATCATTCATAAGTTCTGCAACTAAAATCCACATTTAAGCATTGATGTCCAGATTAGAGCCCTGCCATGGAAAAAGGAACATTTGTGTCAGATTAGAGCCCTGCCATTGATGTCCACAAGGATGCTAAAATGTTACACAGAATGTGTCAGAGCATGATCAAAAACATATCGCATGGTTAGAAGAAGACGATTAACCCTAAAGAAAAACTAGAAAGCATTTTTAATTCATCATAATCTAGAAAGCAGCTTGCAATTAGTATCTTGCAGGATACTTGATTCTTGATAAGAAATCAAGAATATAGGGTCATGTGATCTGTCAGGATTGACTGAATGAAACTTGCACAACATTATTTCCACACAAATGTAACAAACACTAACTCAACAGTTAAAGGTTGGATTTAAATTACCTTGCCAGCCTCATAAGACACAACCTTGTTTGCTGTGAGATCGCATTTGTTTCCAACCAAAAGTTTATTGACACTCTCACTAGCATATCGATCAATTTCATTTAGCCATTGCTTCACATTGTTGAAGCTCTCCTGGTCAGTCACATCATACACTACCTGTGTAGGGGGTAAAAACCCCTCGGACCACGTGTCTCGCATCCAAGGAA
>JAJJMA010113124.1:2657-35970 GCA_023529015.1 Papaver nudicaule | reverse complement strand
TGTAAAAGTAGTGTCAGAAATGATTGAGGGTTCAGTAAGTACTCCAATAATCTTAAACTTAGATACTACTGGTAACTTATACCTTACTGCTGGTTATGATGAGGTAGTTCTTAAATATCTTTTCCGAAACGAGAATCAACAACAAGATGAAGGAAGTGTTGTGGAGGACGAGGTTCATATGTATAGAGCCACACTGGATTCAGAAGGGGATTTGAATTTGTACATGGAAAGAATTGATGGAAGTGCTAGTGATATTGAGAAATCCTCTTCAAATGTGGTGCGACTATGGTCATCTTATAAATCTTTTGATCCTTTTTATGTTATTTTTTTTGGCTCCTTGGGTATTATTTTTCTCCTTGGGGCTTATTGGGTGGATCGTCAACTAGCAGAGATTCAATTGAGTAGCCAACCAAGTGATAGTGGTGATATAGAATCAGGAAGAAAATAAGTTCATTGGGTTTCGTAGGGTATTTTTTTTCTTTTGCTTTTGTTTATTAAAATTGTTCTGTTTAATTTTCTTGTGAATTTGAGACTGAGTTTCGTATTCTGCACAAAGAAAGAATTGACAGAAGTGTTTGTGATAATGAAAAATATTATGGGCTTGTTATGAGTAACATGCAATTAGCACTACTTCGAGAATCAGCACAGTAGCTAAACACCCATCATCTAATTAAGCTCAAAGAATGTATGTATAGAATTCGTATAAGTATATGTGGACTAGGTTCACACAAGCGCAATCGTGTTACAAGGGAAGGCTGGCATAGAAACTGCAGGACTCAATGGTGTTTTCAAAATGGTGTTTGTGCACCTTCGGCTAGTCCGGTAGCTTATCCAAATCTTGCGCAAGTGCCTGGTATTTTGAATTTGTTTCAAAAGCTTAACCAAATCTAACAATTCAAACTAATCTCAAACAAGATAGCCTTAAATCTCGTTTGCATATCTTTCAACAAGATTTCTTTATCAAAAAAAAGACCAATCTTTAAAAAAAAAATCTGAACTGGTATTGTTTCACCATAAAAAAAATGAATATCTTTGCCTCGATAGTCTTGTTGTCCCTAACTTCTCTTATAACTTTCGGTCCATTCTTAGGTGATCTATCTAACGATTTTGATTTCACCAAAATAACCAGAGGTTCATCTCTTTCTTCCAATGATACTAGTCCTTATTGGCTTTCTCCTTCCGGAAACATTGCTTTTGGGTTCTACAATCAATGTACTGTTGGTATATGGTTCCCTAAGTCGCCTCACAAAACCCTAGTTTGGACTGCTAATCATAAAGATTTCATTCCAGCGCACAAACCATCTTCAATTCTCTTCACCAAGGAAGGAAAGTTAATACTGCGGATACTACCTGACAATAAAGATAAACCCTTGCTGCCTGATGCAATAGAACCAGTGTCCTATGCAAAGCTGCATGATAATGGCAACTTTGTTTTATATGGCTCAGAATCACAAATTGTTTGGGAGAGTTTTGATTATCCTACTGATACCATTCTTGGTGGTCAAAAGTTAAAACTCGGAGTTGATCATCTAATCTCCTATTCAGGAGAGTACAAATTATCAATTATAATGAATGATGTAGCTATTGGGTCCAATGTCGATGTTAACTCCAAAACCCTAATATCTAGGGAGCGATGGTTTGGGATGCCTCCAGCAACCCCTCCAGCAACCCTCAATTTAGACACTACTGGTAAGCTATATCTGGTAAACTATAATGGGGCAATACGTGAGATTATTTATGAAGACAAGAATCAACAGCGTAAGCCTAAAGAAGTAGACGATGGAACTAGTAATGATGTTAAGGAGGATTATATATATAGAGCGACCTTATACTCAGGAGGAGAATTTGTTCTGTACAAAGAAAGAATCGATGGAAATGGTGGGGATAGTTTGGTATTACTATGGGCATCTAATGAATGGAGCAAGTTAAAGATATTCTTAGTTAGTATTCCTGTTTTCTTCATACTTCTATACTTCTTGGTACTCTTGGCAGGTGTGGCATTGGTGGTGTATGATACTATGATTGTGGTGTATAATTTTATGAAGAGAGGATTAGACAATATTCGCAAAGGAGGAAACCAGAAAGTGAAGAATCATTAGAGCTAGAATTAGGAAGAATAATAGGTTAGTTGATTTTTACTAGAAGTAATTTTGTTATTTTTTCTGAAAACGATTTTTGCTAGAAGTAATTTTGTTATTTTTTCTGAAAACATTTACTCCTACATTTTCATCTGTGACAAATACTTTAATTCTTATCCTATATACTTTTTTATACTTTTTTGATGCTTTATTTTAATCTTATGACTTGGTGAATTTGCCGAAAGAGCAGGATTTCTATCTAACAAATTCAAAATCACTGAAAAGCTTATGTTGTTACAGTTAATCCGGCAGACGAAGCTTATGTTAGGCTGTTCACTATGGATTAAAGTTTGGGATGAAAGCGACAGATTTCCGTCGCCTATACTCCCCTCTCTCTCCTCTTCCCTCACGCCCACTGCAAAAGCGCAGTGTCCTTCCCGGAACTGGGAGGAAAGCGAGGAAGGTTGTATCGCTCAAAAAGCGAGGAAGTTTTCCTCGCTTTCACTTTAGCGAGATAGCTTTCCTCGCTTTCTGGGAAGCGAGATAGCTTTCCTCGCTTTCAGTTTGACCTTTTTTAATTTACACCCCCTTTACACCGGCTGGTGTTGTCGCAGCTATGTGGTTACACCCCGCTTACACTCGCGTTTCCGGCCTCCTGAATAACATTTACCCACTCAGATTTTTCTTGTATACAACCCTGTACAGCCTTGAGACGCACTCGTAATTTACCGGAGCCTTAAGGATTATGTACATTAGGAAGAGTTCGTTTGTGGAAACAATTGTGTTTTATTACATAACATAAGCGGCTTACACGGTGGATAAGGTCGATTACATAAAGTTTACAATCTAGAATGGAGGATTGATATGGCACCCAAGGATCGGACATACCATTGCACTTACAACTACGATTGAAGGGAAAAAAAGCTTAAAACCACAATAAAGAGGGGTTACCGGATAAACGAACGGCAAGCGTGTTAATTCCAAATTTCCTCCGGGTTCAATCCAGGCAATTAGTTCTTCCAGAGATTGAAAACATCGCTGAAGCTCCAGGCTTTTGGCGGGGGCCCTGTCTCGTAGTCCCTGGATGAGAAAGGGATGGATGAAAGTGAATCGTAAAATGGATGAGAAAGGGATGGATGAGAGTGTGGTTGGGTGCTCATAAGGTTGGGTTTATATAGAAAAACTGAAGCGAGGAAAGCTATATCGCTTTGACTGGTTTTGACCGGTCAAGCGATGTAGCCTATATCGCTCAGGTGAAGCGATATAGCTTTCCTCGCTGAGCGAGATAGCTTCCCTCGCTCCAAGGGTTCCTCCATAGAAAACAGGCGTCCGGGAGGGGCGCTGGAGAAACCCTGTTGGGATGATTTCTCTCTCATCCATAGTGAACAGCCTTAGTCCTAACATATCCGGAAGACATTAATATTTTTCATCTTCTTAATTTTCTCTGATTATGACATCCTAAAGGTTTCGGGAATTGTAAGACACCCAATGGCATCCAAAGAAGCTTCACTTGTAAAAAACTGCTTGTCATTGGAATGTTTTCTTCTGTAGAGTTATTCTTGTCGCAGCCAAACTTGGGAAGCAATTTTGATGTCACAGTGCTACATCAAAATTGACGTAGCAGCACCTCAATGGTGGTGGTGGTTTTTGATGGTAACATATTTTTTTATAACTTCACTGGCGACTACCACCATTGGATTCACTCATTAATAGAGGTTTGATGTAGCAGCAGCGCTACATCAAACTTTTTTCCCAAAAGTTGGGCACAAAACAAGAAATATGAATATGTAGGGGATCCGGATCACTTAAAAAGTTGTTAAGCATAATCAAAACTTAATTAGTTCAAGTTTAGACACTAAGAGCATCTCCAATAGTGGGTGGAGATCTTAATTTTTAATGCCACCTAAGATCTAAGACCCAATATTCTTAAAATTGAATCTCCAATAGTGGGGACAAAATCTTAACTAGACTTTCGGAAAAACCCTTAATTCCTTTAATAATTATTTTAAATTAAATTAAATGGTTAAGATCTTATCCACATAAGATATCTTAAAAATTATAACACTATTTGAGAAACTTTACTAATTTTAAGGTTAACCCACATAAACTCTTCAAAATAAAGGTCTAAATAAGACCTCCACATAGAAATTTTTCCACACACGGTTGGAGATGCTCTAAATAAAGATAAAAACAAATTAATAAAAATTGAATACAGGGTTTCTATTTTTTCTATGGGTAACCCTATTTTGTATTGGACTGAAGCCCCAAGGGAGAATTTGAAGCCCCAAAAACAGCGCTTATTCTTTTAGTGTGGACCTGGTACTAGGCTTGTAGTTAACCATGTTTTTATAATTTGGGCCTGGTA
Source organism: Papaver nudicaule (assembly GCA_023529015.1). Classification (NCBI taxonomy): domain Eukaryota; kingdom Viridiplantae; phylum Streptophyta; class Magnoliopsida; order Ranunculales; family Papaveraceae; genus Papaver; species Papaver nudicaule. The sequence goes on along the minus strand of JAJJMA010113124.1, from coordinate 31,527 downwards.
ACTTTGTACTGGGCTTGTTCCCTTTTTTATCCTCCTCGTCCGATTTACAGGAAATGGAGAGTGGAAAAAGGATAATGCCATTGCCAAGGCTGTATTCTAGAAGAATAGATGGCTGCTCCAACATGAACATGATACCAAAAGATTCAAAGCATGATACCAAAAGATTTAAAGTTCTTCATTTTTTTGCCAACCATCAAAGTTTTTGAAAAAATTTAATCAAAATCACTACCAACTAAAAACAACCAGATCAGCAACTAAAAAAACTATACAAATATGGTCCGGCAATTCCAAAGATGGCAGTAAAGGAGGAATAGATTGAAAATAAAACTTTGGCTCATAATCATTACCTCCACTAATATGCAAAGCAGAAGAAGAGATGAAATGTGACGAATTATCAGGAACAATCCAATCTGGATCCACAGTAATACCACATACCTTCATCCTCAGTTGCGGCTGGAAAAGCGAAGAACAATCAACCTCTTCAAGTAGAGGCTTACTGTGTATCCAAAGGATCATACCCCAAAGGAATCTGGGTACCATCCCCCACTACCCATCGAAGATCATCTTTAAGCTCATTCCACACCCATTTAAGCCCTGGCCAAACAGACAATAATTTATGGTAAGAGATCCACTACCCCTTCTTATTTTTACACTTTGCCAACAAAAACATAGCCCAATCATCCTTGCTATTCAAAACTCTCCACAGAAGCTTCATCAGTAAGCCTATATTCATTACTTTAGGGTCACCAGACAACAAAAAGTCCCTAATAATTCTTTCACGTCTATTTACAACAATTCCTCTTGGCCAATTATAAACTGCTAGAAACAGTGATACTACACAAAACTGATTTAACCAAAAGATTCAAAGATCCTAACAACATTGAAAAAACTATCATGGGGGAATGCGTCAAGTTATCAGAAAGAAACTACTCATCTGAATCTTTCTTGTCTGCACCCAACATGATGAAAAATAAAAACGAGAAGAAAAGAAACCAATCTGCTTAAACCCACATGATTTTCACCAATTCCAAATAAACCTCCACTTTCATCAAAAACTAATTCTCCCAATAGCATCAAGAAATTGAGAGTGATACCTATCCTACTGCAAGATAAGATTTCTTTTCAGTCCCAATAGCTATGAATGAGGGGGTGTAAGCAACTGCCATTGTGAACACCATGGTAAAGCTTCTCGAAATTCACGTCTAACTCGATTTTAAGTTAGATGTTGAATCAAAACATATCTGACTTTACCACAAGGGGATTTCTAGTGATACAACGTAATCAACGACAGCATCATATGAAATAAATGTTGATTTACGAGCAAGAATAATGTGAACTGCTACATGCTTGACGAGCCAGGGATGGAATGTTGATTTGGTGCATAAATCATGAGTCTAGCTACAGTTCTATACACCTATTGTGAAACAACAGAACTGGGATGACCTGTATAGCTTTTTGAATAGTGATTACAGATATATGCATGGCAGTTTGTTCTGATTGGTATACAGAACATCTACACATAGTTTTGAAAAGGATGTGGGTAATCACAACCCTAAGCAATTTATGAAATAAATGAAAGAAAAATAAAACTATGCACTGACCTGACTCTTCTAAGTGGGAAGTGCGGTGTTCCTGTTGATCAACCTTGTAAAGATATCTCCAGAGATAACGACTAGAAGTTCTGTGACATCCCCATGTAGAATACTACACTCGACTACAGGCTACAGCTCATGTAACAACCTCGTCGGGGTTACCCCTTTACTTAAACTCTTGGTGAAGATCACCGTCATTACTTCTTGCGCTTTACGTACTCCTCCTCCCACTGTCACACATGGAGAACCTCATCGAACTTCTTCACCTAGACACCAGATTCCCTCATACAGCTCTTACATGGGTTCTTTCTTCACTCAATTAAATGATTCATCAGTAACCAGAATTCGACCATATCCATTCAGAGTGAAATGAAGTAGTATGAAACCAAGATTTTGCCCATGATCTAGCCTTCCAAAATGCTTCTGTTGCCCTTGTTCGGCGTCTAGCTTATGCAGGTCTGTGTGAAGCGAAAATCAATTAGATAAACACAAAAGCTACAGGCTATAGCATTTAGCTGTGCCAGCAGCTGATTAATTAGAAATTCTACATACATAGTTGCAATCCAAAATTTCATAGAGCATTCTTATTCATCGTTATTTCACAATGGGTTGAAAATATATTTATCACATCTTGGTTTTTGAGGTAGTTCCCTCATTTTCCATGTTCGACGACTCAATATTCAATATGCCTAGAGTCCGCTGAATATCCCAGAGTCAGTTGATGTCACTTTCGAGAAAAACTAAATATATATACACACAGACTATTAGTCTATTACCCATTCTCTCGGCGATATCATTTCGAGACCATGTCGGGATCTACCAAATCGTGGATCACTAGGACAACCAAGAACGCAACATTAGTCCTGTAAACTTGGGTTCACTAGTCTTTTTTGAGATATATGGCATTGGGAGTACCAGGTTTGAAATGCAGGATTGCTAACATATGAAATACAAGTTCAATAAATACACTTGCATTGGTCTATAAATTCGTGATATCTAGGAATTGGTAATGACAAGATGGGTGCTAGTAGGTCACATGCGCACACCTTACCCATCTATGTCCTTAGAATTACTAACATTGTCTGATTGTTTGGGATAGCCTTGGCTGAATCCCTTATTGCTAGCACTATTGTTTTAATAACTACAGCTGAAGTGATTTGAATCAAATCCCAAACCTAAAACACACTTACACTAACAATAATCTACTAAATATTGCAAAATTCAACTCTAAATCAATTGGGGCAAATGCCCCCCCACATGGCCTTACCTTATGCAGCATCTGCTATGGAACAATGAAAAGCTTACAACCAATTAGGAGAAAATCTCCAAAATGACTTGCATCAACAATTTTCCTCTTCTTTCATCTGCTACCCCAAATCTCTTCTAACCCTTTGTAATAAATCAACTTCATGTCAAATCCAATTGTTTTTTCAACTCAAAATCAAATGGATCTCTCAAATTACCCAACTCAGCGAAATCAACAAAACTTCTCCAAACCAATCAAGTTCAAATCTTTTTTGATGAATTAGGCCTTTGGGGTTTTTTATGAGTACCAGCAGTTTCATTGAAAAATGGAACAGTTGATTGCTGGGTTTATGATTTGATCTTCACAATGAGGATTAGTATGAAGATTAGTACTGCTGAAAGATTGTTTGGAAGATGATGAAAAGGGATGATAGTGAGAATAACTGAATAAGAGTCTTATGGTGCGTTTGGATGCTGGATTTTAGAGATGGTGAAAAAGGATGATGGTGAGATAAGAGTCAATTGCTGGGATGGAACCAAGATTTAAGTGATTGTAGGGTGAATCTATTACAGTCCCCATCGGAGGAGAGAAACAAAGCAAGAAGAAACCAGACAGGAATTTTATTTTATTTTTGCACGGCAACAGAATATACGAGAGGGGAGAATAGGGGTGTAACAAGAGTGTAAAAGCAATTTAGATTTTTGTTTTCTGCAGGACGTCAACGGGACCATGGATTTCATCTAAAATATGTAGACCGACGGTTTTGCCCACCAGTTGCCCGAATTCCCATCTAACGGTTCCTCATCTTTTTTTCTTTTTTTTTTTTTTGAAGAAGGAACAGGGGTTACTGCCCCAAAATTTTATTTCAAATACCTTATTAAATTGATGTTAGAAGGGTTTACATTATAGTCAACAACAATGGTAAATGGAGAAAACAATTTCATACCAATTTCACAAATTTCGAAACTAAAAGAAACGAAAATAGAAAATAGTACAGAAGTTTTACAACCCAATGTGGAGATTGACATTCTTCTAATGGTTTCAAACCATTTTGTTACTTGATCACTTGTTACTTGATCATCATCATCCTTGATGTAAAATACTTCCATAAAGAGGAAGAAATATACCAAAACTAATATCATCACGATCCATATCGGTCTTGCTTTTCTTTGCCGAGAAAGATCGTCTCCTACCATATCATCCTTCATAATAATGTAGAACCACCGGTGATTGCCATTATGGCTATGGGAATTGTCTAGATAGCATGCCATCAGACTAATAAGGAAAACAAATAAAAACCTAAAATTGTTGGAACAACAATTTATTTTATTTAATATATATACATCTAATTACTAATTGTATCTAAATCTAACCAGAAGATCTGAAAAATTCAGACAAAATCTGGTAGATCTGATATACAATGAGGAGATTTGATAAAGATTTGGAGATTTGCAGAGAAAAGAAAAAACGGTTATTTAGGAGAGAGCGAGAGGAAAGGTTCGTTTGGAAAATATCTCAATTATGGTGATTTTGCTCTAACGGTTCCTCATCTGGGTGCATAACATTGGGTTATGTTTTTTTTTTATATGAAAATTCTTAAATTAATAAAACTAAAGATACACGGATTAAACCACCCCTACAATTTCCATCCCTTCTACACATGGGATAAGATTTGGAGGAAATTGGGTGATTCTGTTACAACTAGCATAGTTGAATAGGTCTTAAGAAGATAGGGTCTTCTTCAGAGAGTCTGGAAGATTATCTCCCCGTACAATTTCTTCATTCAAATTACTACAAATATAAGCAAGATTGAAGGCCGATCTGTTGTTTTGTTCATCAATTTTGCTGAAATTGATTGTTTCAAAAATAGGTAAAATTTCTTCTCCTTGATCGTTTCTGTTGGTGGTGGTGGTGAATCTTTCTTCTAATAGACTGTTCTTTTGCTTAATCAGGAGCTCAAGGATGTAATAGCAGTCACTTTCGAATTCCAGTTTTGTCTGCAGTTCGGATCCCCATCTGAAAGCTGCCTCCGCTCCTATCTGCTGCAGATTGGTCAGGGTAGAGAATTGGTGAGGGGCTCCTCTTGCTCCTCTACAGCAACCTGCATAATCATAGAGGGTTAGACCAAAACCTGCCATACTATTTGGAGAGCCCGGTAAGATTATAGCTATGTTTATTTTCATTGCTAGAAAATTAGGTGGTTTCCAAGTTGCATTCATTTTGATTTCATATTGTAATAAACATTATGGATGTCAGACCCATTCCAGATTGCATTGTTAAGATTTATGAATTTTGTGATTTTATGGACTACTTGAGTTGCTTTCCATATATGCCATAGAACTACATCACATAATTCTTTCCAATGGGGAATACTGTCAGTAATCTTATTCCCTTTTAACCAATTTTTGCTCCATTTGTGAAAATCATTGTAATTTTTGTAAATTGTGTATAGCTCAATTTTTAGGACTTTCCAAACCTCTTTAATGAAAGGGCACTGCATAAACAAATGGTTCAGATCCTCTTTGTTACCACTGCATAAAGAACAATCAGAGCTAACATGGAGGAGAATTCTGTTAGCTCTGGCATTGGTTGGGAGACTAGAATTAGAGCATTTCCATAAAAATAGTTTTATAGAATGACTGACATCCAGTTTCCAAATATCAAGCCAAGGGTTATTATTTGTCACAGTAGTATTTTCTTTCACTAGATGATTGTATAGAGATTTAACTGAGAATTCCCCATCTTTGTTAAGAGGCCAAGATACTTGGTCTCCCTCCAACTGATCATCTATTCTTATGTTCTGAATTTTAGAGTCCCACAAACAACTTACTGACGTGAAAATGATCTACCTTCTTTCCCAGACCTTAATCTCATTTTCTCACAACTCATTGAAAACATTGTTTTTGGTTGACTCTTTGTAAATTAATGGGTATGCCAAGTTTTTCATAGTTTCAATGTTTTTCATTGCAATAACTCTTAATTTCAGTAGGTCTTAACTTTCCATTGTAATTCTTGTTGGAGACTTTATAGATCGTTGTTTACAGGTAATCAAGACTGCTGGAGATGGCTTCTTCCAGATTAGAATCTCAACTAAGAATTTTCTAGGCCTCCTAACATGCGTTTGATGCTGACACCCCGATTTAAAAGAAAAAAAAACAACAAGATCCAACATTGTAGTCGAAGAACAAGATCTAACTAGTAATAATGTCAATTAGTGCATCCCCATATGCTGAGTGTTGCGGCTACAAACATCACTCAAAATTGTTATCCTTCAACAAACGTAGTTTATTCTCTTGTTTCTCTTAGAGTAACAATATGTTTATTTTCTGCTGACTCGGTGTTTGGATTTGGCTTGGGTCCCGACTTGAATCGAGTCAGAAAAGACGAGGGTACCGAGTACACCACCAATCTTTTATTTTAGTCCACCTATAAGTCAAACCTTGACCAGTTCCTGTAATCAAGAACAAGATCTCCTTCAGATCTTCACACGAGGGAGTCAATACAAGAATCCTAAAGACTATGTCAATCAACCAAGTACGATACTTTAATTATAAATGATGACTCAAATATAATGTGGAAGTAATTAACGGCCAACATGGTGATAGCACTATGGGATACAAATTTCTATGTTTCTCATTGATTTGGTTTGCTTTCTAGTTGGGTCGTGATGTTTTTTTTGGCTTCTATGTTTTTGAACTATATTTTGTTTCTCTTTAGGTGGCCGAACCCCTTTTTCGGTTTACTTTTTTTTTGTATCGGTTGTATTTATTGGGTTGAGGTACCCCTCTAATTAAGTACCTTTATTTCAATGAATTTTCTATTGACCGATCAAAAAAAAAAAAAAAATTGTTAACGAGGAAACTACAAACTCGTGGAAAAACCCCGAGACCTAGTCCAGTTTTGAATACTCTTAAGAATTAAGCCGCCAACACACCTAATCTCAGACTTCGGACTAGCTGGTGCAGACAATATGACCCTAGTACGACTATTAGTCACAAAGAGATTTCCCCTCAGTATTCCTACACCTCCAACCACAACAAGGTGGTCACACACATGTACTCCCCTATGCAAACAGATGCATGTTACTGTCTTACGCAAGAGTTTCCTCACAGCCCGTCGCGAGGACTATCTCTACCCGACCTCCAATCGGATGATTACAACCTTAGTGGACAACAACCAAATAGCGGCAGGTCAAATCGCTAGATGATAACCTTGGTGTAACTAACAGATATTTCACTGAAGTCTTTTCACACCAAGAGCGAGGATATAAGTTTGATTAGGCAATAAACACCTCGAGATATCGGTCAAGGTTTCAAAACATAAACTCCCGAAAGAGCAACCTTGTCGTCCCAGTTGGAATCAATCAATAATGGATGCGGCAAATGTGTATGACCGTGAAGAACAGTGTACCTGCAAAATAAATCCAATAACAACAATTCTTTATTCCACTCAATATCTATAGTTTAGGCACACAAACTAAAAGCAGTTTGCTGACAAATCCAGGTTCATAGATATAAAGTATATTCTAATCACAATGATCTTGAGTGGTCGTACAGCAGAAGAGAAAGACCATAGAATAAACAAGATCGCAAGGTTTGATAGACGTGATAGAACATAACACAAGTACAGTACAAAGAAGATTAGTAATTACGTAAACTAGTTTCCCGTAAGAGGTACTTCTAGGCTCGATCCCTAGAGAAGACTTCCTCGCAATTCTAGACCGAGAGCAAAAGCTCAAAGGTATCTTAAAAGAAAAGCGGCAGACACAAGCTATTGGAGATAAGATTGGTAGAGGGATAAATCTTTTAGGAGAGAAACCACTCCTATTTATATTGACTAAGGCTTAGCTTTGAAATGAGGAAAACTTAATTTCGGAAATTCCACAAAGCTCATTTACATATTAATTCCGAAATTCCTCACTTAGACTCATAGCATTTAATGAGATCTAATACTCTAACATTTAACATTAATAAAAATATAACTCATAAAGAAAATATATTTTCAAAAGATGTTTAGCTAAGAGCAATCAAAGAAAATAATATTCATAAGGTATATTTGGATATTTCTTTAATTCGAAATATAGCGCTTACCAAATATGCTCCCTGGGAAAGAGCTCATTTCGAAACGTGTCATTTAGTTTCGAAAATTTCCTTACATATTATTACTTCCAAATGTCGTCATCATCTTTAACAATGTCGACATTACTTCCTTGGTATTACTGGGCTAAGCAGACGAGCCTAGGTGGAAGTGAGATCTGGTCCAACGTGGTTCAACGTTCCGCATAAACGTATTATAATAGACGTGGACAAGCCTTGTGTGTTAAGCTTAAGTGAACACGTAGGTTCAGACATTCTGAATCACGCAAATAGATATATACCATTGAAGTACGGTGCGAGATTCCATGATTAATAGCAAAATGTCAAATCTCCTGAATTCTTGATTCCAATATAGATGTCACGTTAATGATATCCAAGAATTCAAATCAAAACATCAAATTAATAATCAAATGAATATTTGATCGAGTAGTAAAATCATACGAAGATTTAATCACGTACAGTATTGATCAGAAATCATGTGTCTACTAATATGTGTCTACAAATATCGCAATCGATAAAGAGGAGTTATCTTAAGACACACTGATCACAAGTGATCAAGTCATAACGTAAATCTCAAGATGAGAGTTATTTTTATGTCTTTTGTAGCACAAGTGTAAAAGATAATGGAATCGCGTTATTTAGATTCACTAACCTCTTGAATGATGAAACCAAATGTCTTCGTTTGATCTCCAGTCTTTCTTCAAATCTTTAAGTAGTGATTCTAAATCCTACCAATATCTTCCACAACCTAAAGCTAACTCTCTCATGACTTCATTTAATTGTGTGTTGTTTAGTGGTCGAGTTTTGATCACTAAATTTAACAACTAAGCTTGACATACCAACACTTAGTGAGGTTGACCGAGCCATGCTCTAACAAGTACAATTTTTTAAAATTCGTGAGCCTAGTTGATTAGGTTGCTTGAAAGATATCACAAATCAATATTCAACAATAACCTGAGTACAGTTCAGAGAACCGAATCTGAACAAGAACAAGTTCTTGTAGATCTTAATAGAGATAGATTCACTCAAGGGTATGAATCAACAAAGTTGCAATACTCTAATCAATTGTTCTTCAGAGCTATTACTTGTTAAAGATAAAATGAATAACTGTTAAATTTTATAAAATTATCTAAATTAATAACAACCATCACAAAAATCACAAAAATCATAAAAATGAGAATATTGATTCAAACTCACAGCAAAACGAGCTTGGAGCTCAAAGCAGTGTTTATGTGCACAATCAATTTCAAACTCACATGGAAGGGTCAAGGCTTGGCGTTATGGCTAGTAGGGGAAGATCTCCTAGGGGAAAAGAATATTGGAAACATATAAGAAGAAGGGGAAGAGGATATGAATATCGCTAGATTTATTTTTTATGCTTTTATGTGATTTTTAGTTTATGTAATTCTTTTATGAGTTATGATTTTTCATTAATTCAATTTTGGGACTTACCAAAAAAAAAAAAACATAAAAATGAGAAAGTAAGAAACTAGTGTAAATTGTTTAATTTTAGTCTTGATAATTAAGATAAAACTCAACTTGCCTAAGAACGTATCATTTGGATCAACCAGCTATACGCAAAAACGCATAAAACGTCACCCTGAGCCACCAGTTGTAGTCTTTGCTGCCTTTAGTGCACGATGCAGATGTTGGTTCATCGTTGGATACAGTACAAGTTTTTCCCGAGCAAGCTGATACTCCTTTTGATTCCTGACCTGCTGAAAAGAGACAAACACAGATTATTAGCATATTTCGTCGAAAGTTTTAACTTGGTTTCAAGACAGAGAGGGAGCTAGAAATGGAGTTAGTGTATAATTTGTATAACTAACTTTTGATTTGGAGTTGCACTTCTTGAATATCGCCCATGATAGATAGGTAGATACTGAGGATGATACCAGAGAATACAATCGATCTCTTTCTTTTCAGTTTCTGAACAGCTTAAACAACCTTATGCACATGAATTGAGATTTTTAATAAGATTATAACTAAACATTTATTTTATACCTAAAAACACTTCCAATTTCATTTCTTTGTTCAAAAATGAGTATAGACTCGAGCACTTAAATAGAGGCAGGTTCGACACCTACAAAAGTTCACAAGTTGGGATCATCATCATGGCTTTCGTAAGCAAATTAAGGACTAGTGCACAAGTTGGTGATGCACCATAATTCATTCAAAAATTAATCAATGATATAATTTTTCTTTAAAGTTAGTTAATTAATATTGTATTATATTTTTGAATGTAATATAATATTTAAAATTTTCTATACATTTAGTCAATAACGTACTAATTAAATATCAGTCTTCAATTATATTCAACCTTCAAAATATGAATTATTCTATAAAATAATAACTTATTATATTATCGATAATATAATCGATCTCTTTAAAATAATGAATTTTTTTGGTCTCAAAGATATTATTTTATAGAAGTTATATTGTATGTGTACATCTTTGCCAGAAAGTAACTAACACTAGAATATGTTTTCTTACCTGAACTGAGGAGCATCTAACATCTAACATCTAACAATCAGGAAGGTTAAACACAAAGTATAATAGCTACACTTATTCTCCAAAACATTCAAGTAGGTCAAATATCTCCACTCTTGATCTGTTGTGATACATCAGTTTTTATTTTTCGGGAACTGTTGTACTTGGTGTAGTGGATGAAACCAATTGGGTTCATGACTTCATGCATGTCACATCAGTTTCTTCGGAACTCAACCAATGCAAGAACAATAATTCCTAAGGCTGGTTCCTATGGGACACTTAAATCCCAAATTATAGCTATTTTGGTCAGCTATGGACCTAGTAAAGGAGGGTTTTGACGTTGCAAAGTTGCAAATTTGCCACTTTGCAACGTGAGATAATATTAGTATCGTCGATGGAAAAACCATCGACAGATGAAATTTCCATCGAGGTCGATGGTTTTTCCATCGACGATGGAATTTCCATCTTTAAACTGATTATCTCTCCTACTTTTTGGGTTAACAAATCTTTTTTATTTAAAATTTGGTCCCACATATATATTTATCTAGTTTTTAAAATCTTTCTTTATTATTTGGACCCAAAAAATATCTTAAAATAATCTATTTATATCAAATTTGGTTGTTTTCCCATAGTGGGAAAATTCATTTGCTAGTCCACGTAGACTAGCAAATCCCTTTGTTTGCTAGCTTCCATTGGAAGCGGCCTAAGAGACTGAAAAGAAAAACAAAGCCAAAACAAACAAGACACATGTATAGTGGGTTCCATGTTAATTCTGGTGTTGGTGGGCCCACACTCTTGTGCGCCAATGCCACTGGATGCGTGCAAGATACACATTGGGTTTTTCCATGGCAATGCAATTGTTTCACTGTTTCTCATCATGTGATTCTTTATGTTCTGCCTTTCCTTTTTTGTGACTATTAATCAGGCAACTTTTTCAAGCCAAATATTTTGAGCAAACGATGAATCAATATGGTAGGTAACCTACCCCAGAAATCCCAGATTTGTATTTGAATAAAAGTGAAGTTCCATTGGGAACTGTTGTTCTTGGTAACGAGTCTCTGTCGAAAACTAGAGATGTTTACTAGGCTTGCCGTAAGAAGAAACCCATTCATACAAAGATATCGGGGACCATATACTGTATATCATATATTGTATATCACTTCTATAATTCAAAGGAACCCTATGCATACCAGATCCAATGGTGGTTTTTGCAAATGATTCTAACGTTGCAAGATTTAAAGTGCAACCCACCTAGCATTAATAGTGATTGGAAGTCCATCGATACTAGTATCCAATGAATGCTATAATAATAATGGCTTGTATCCAATCGATACAAGTAGTCCATTTTTGGTTAAGGCTGTTCAATATGGATGTACGAGGAGGGATGAAAGGGACAGAAAACCGTGGTGTAAAGTCCCCTCTCTCTCCTCTTCCCTCACACCCACTGCGAAAGTGCAGTGCCCCTCCCGGAACTGGGAGGAAAGCGAGGAAGCGAGTATCGCTGAAAAAGCGAGGAAGCTTTCCTCGCTCGCACTTTTAGCGAGATAGCTTTCCTCGCTCAAGTGAAAGCGAGATAGCTTTCCTCGCTTTCAGTTTGACCTTTTTTTATTTACACCCACTTTACACCGGCTGGCTTTGTCCTAGCTAAGTGGTTACACCCCGCTTACACTCGCGTTTCCGGCCTCCTGAATAACATTTACCCACTCACATTTTTCCTGTATACAACCCTGTAAAGCCTTGAGATGCACTCGCAATTTACTGGCGAATTATGTACATTAGGGAGAGTTTGTTTGTGGAAACACTTGTTTTTTATTACATAACATAAGCGGCTTACACGGTGGATAAGGTCGACAACATAAAGTTTACAATTTAGAACGGAGGATTGATATGGCACCCAAGGATCTCAGATATACCATTGCACTTACAACTACGATTGAAGGGAAAAAAAGCTTAAAACCACAATAAGGAGGGGTTGCTCTGTAAAACGAACGGCAAGCGGGTTAATTCCAAATTTCCTCCGGGTTCAATCCAGGCAATTGGTCCTTCCAGAAGTTGAAAACATCGCTGAAGCGCCAGGCTTTTGGCGGGGGCCCTGTCTCGTAGTCCCTGAGACCTTCACGATACTTGAGTGCGGAAAATAATAACAAGTGGTTAGTAAATTGATAACAAGAACTTAAGTAGTATCAAAGAAATATAGCCTTTACTTACGGCATCCTCAATTGTCCACCCGTCTTGCAAAGGGAACATATAGCGACGCACGAAGCAAACATATCTCTTAACCTCCTTTTTCAAAATACTCAGTCGGTTTTGGAGGGAATATCGGGATCTACGGTTTCCTTCTGGGCGTAACCTTACAAACTCTTCTTCAACTCTAGTCCAGAACATAACCGATGGTTGGTTTGGTCCGGCAAGGGCATCTAAGGAAACAACGACATAAGCTCTCGCTAATGCCATATCATCAATCCCTGTGAATCTCTGCATTTTGAAGATGATTATTAATAAGCTTTGAAATAAGTAAGTTTTGTTTTTGTGGGTGCAGTTGAAGAAGGATTGAAATAAGTAAGTTTTGTTTTTGTGGGTGCAGATGAAGAAGGATTGAAATAAGTAAGTTTTGTTTTTGTGGGTGCAGTTGAATAAGGAAGAGGCAAGGGATTTATAGGCAATTGGAGACTGCGACAGTGAATGCAATGGATAAGATTTAACCTTATCTTGAACAAGATATCACCTTATCTTCTAACTATTAAAGTGAATAAGTACAAAACTCTATATTTACCACCTTATCCTTATCTATATCTTTAGGAAGAAATCTTAAAGTTACGATATATGATTTTGTGATACCTTATCCTTATCTATATCTTGGGTATCCTTTAGTTCGATTTCCACAACCTTATCTCATCGTGTCTGCTAAAATTAAAAAAGTCGACAGCCAAAGCCTAAATAAGCGGGAGTTAATAATGAAAAGTACGATGCATTTTTGCGATACAATGTACGTTACGTTTGACAAAACTAAAAAAACATTAACAAACTTAGGTGCTTAAAAACCATTCGCCACACACCAATAATTTACGAAACAAAATCAAAAAACATACAACCAAACACATTTCAATAGCAGCATCACACTTGAACCAAACATCTTTCACCAGCACCATCACACCTCAATTTCCATTAGCATAGAATTCATCTTCTCCATCCAGGTTGTCCTCACGGTCTTCTTCGGGCCCATCAAGGTCTTCGAGCTCGTACTCATCCGCTTCCGTTGGCACATCGTCCGATAATGCGTGAACGTCTATTGGGTTGTCCCTAGGATTAGGTGCAACCCAATCATCATCTGCAGCACGTCGATGATGTCGTTCCCAAATGTGGTGTACTAGGTCGGTCCGCAGTCTTTCCCAACCCCGTGCGTCGTGAAGACTATGAATGCTAAGTGCGTTGTACTCATTGGGTTGTTGCATAGGTTCTTCCGTGTTGAGCCCCCAGTCTTCCGCGCGATACTCATTCTCTACCACCATGTTATGCATTACCATACAGCCTCTCATTATGTACTTCATCATCGACTTCGTATGAAAGGTGCAGGGTTTGTCAAGAACCTGGAACTTCGTCTTCATAGTTCCAAAGGCTCTCTCAACATCCTTTCTTTTGGCCTCCTGGTAGCTATTGAATAGGGCTTTTCTGGGGTTCCTCGTACTGTCCTTAAATGCCGCCACGAGTACACTGTATTTAGGGTAAATACCGTCAGCCAAGAAGTAACCATGGTTATATCTCGAACCATTGACCACGTAATTGCAGGCAGGCGAAAGACCTGATGTAACCTTATCAAATACATCAGAACCGTTGAGTACGTTGATGTCATTGTTCGACCCCGGTTTGCCAAAGTACCCATGCCAAAACCATCTATCATAAGATGCGACAGCCTCCAAGATAACCGTAGCAGACTTGTGATGTCCGGAGTAATGGTTACCAGTCGCATAGGTGGGACACTGCCTCCATCTCCAATGCATGCAATCTATTGATCCAAGCATGCCGGGAAATCCACGTGCAGCATTCTCGTTCAGTAACCGTCTGGTGTCATCCTCCATCGGAACACGCAGGTACCTTGAATTAAAGGCATAGAGAAGTGCATTTAAAAACATTTCTAAATATGCATAGATGGTAGTAGCACCCATTCCACAGTAGTCGTCTATGCTGTCCGCAGAACAACCCTTGCACAACATCTTCATTGCTGCGATCATTTTCATGTGTGGTGTGTGTCCCGGAATACCGGCCGCATCTGTCCTTTGTAGGAACCTGGGTTCCACGTCACAAACTCCACTCAAAATACGAAGAAATAGGGGACGATACATGCCAAACCGACAGTGAAATTTTTCAGGGCCATACACACAGTCAATGTCGAAGTATTCGTGCATCATCCTCGCGTCTGCTTCCATCCTTAGTCGGAAGGTTTTTTTTCTCCCCAAAACATCCTTTGGAAGTGGCTGTCGAAGTTCATGTTGGTGTTGTAGTACCTCTTGGTACCTTACAACGTGGTTGCGGGTGCTGTCACCATCATCCTCAAGAACCCTTGCGCCCGTCTTGAAACTCATAATTTTCTTGAAATAATTCATTGTAGCCTAATTTATGAAACAACAGTCTAAGTTAGACAAGGAATAAACATTATGTATGAACCCGAATGATAAAGCTTAAAAATGAAACAAACATAACACGTTATTTATCATCCTAAATATGAAACATTGATTTCATTATAAACAAAGGTTCAAATCCTTAACATGTTGAAAGATACCTGAGAAAGGGATGGAGGAGAGTGGGTTATTGGTACTGGATGAGATGATATGGATGGATGAAAGTGAATCGTAAAATGTAGAAGAAAACATCATATTTATAATAAAATCTAGGGGCACTTGACAATTATTCACATATCGTAGTTTTCTCTTTTTGAATGAAAAACAACTTGTTTTTTTAACTTATCCCCCTGTCCTCTTTTAGGTGGAATCTTCTTTTCGCGATTCAATGTATCCAAGTGACAACTCCTTTCATCATTTCCATTTTGAATCTAAAGGAAATCACAGTAACATTGATAGACAACTCGTCTTCTTTACTACCCCATACTCAAAAGTTTGAGAATCTTTTTGATGATAGACTAGTAGAACATTGATTGACAACTCACCCCAATAACGAATCAAAAAAAAAGTACTCTTCCATAGTTAGACAAAGAACTTTTATTACATAATCGTACGGCCACAACTTAAAGACAATTAAATATTTAAAAAGTGACACTTATATTTTAAACATCCAGAAACACACTACAACTATTTACAGACATGTTAAAGTTTAATCATCTAACTTCGCCACGACCGAGGAAGAAAAGATTGAGTATCCGGCACGGTTGTATCCATGTCTTCTAGACCGTGATCCCACTGTTGTTCCATTGGAAGGCTTGACTGGTTAAGATCCACATCCATGTTGGAATTTGCATACGCACCTTGTGAACTCGAGGATGCGCCCCCACCATACGTTGGATGCGGACATGCTCCCGTGTTCATTCCGAGACTCAGTCCAAAAAGGTTCCCTGTGTTAGGCACCTGAGAGGGTTGTGTTTGGATGTTTGGAGATGTGTCGGGGTTGCTGCGTTCAAAATCGGAGTTTGAAGAGCTACTCCCTTGCTCCCAACCTTTTGTCACATCATACATAGTTGCCCTCATTGAGTTGATATACGCTTGTTGCTTAAAAATGTGGCTAAGCAATTCGTCCTAAAAAAACCCATTAAAAGATTTTAAGACACAACAAAATAAAGGTAACTTCAAAATATTTTAAATATCACCAATGCTTGTTTAAAAAAAAATTACCGGTGATCTGTTGATTTCAGTGGGATCATAAGGGATTGGTTCAATGCAGCCGATAGGTATCGTGATGTCTCTGCCATTTCTGTATACGTGAAAAGTATCAAAAAATTCAGGTAGGTCACGGTATACCTCTGGTTGGGGCGTGTACTGACTGGAGCGAGAGTAGAGGTCAGGCTGAGTCCCGTAAGGCATGCCGGCTCTGCCTCTGTTGGCAACACCAAACTCATCCTTGTTCCTCGCATGCTGAACCAAAGGCAAATACTTTCCGACGCTTTTGCTTGTCCACCACTTGAGGTAATGATCGGGAGGGACAGGCAAATAATGGGACAACGCAATCACTTCCTCGCCGTCCTGAATCGGGGAGTCCTCATTTGGGAGGTCAGTAGGAATAACTATGTCACCCGTCAGCTGCCGCCAACACCGTTCAGGGAGGTAATGACTGTTTTGAAACCGAAATCTTAAACCTGGAAAAAAATAAGGTAGGAAGTGTAAGATAATTATCCAGAAAAAAACCAAACAACAATCATGGAATTCAAATGATAGGATAAATAACCTGACACCCTTCTGGCCTCTACTACCATAGGGTCCCCGCAGTGAGCGTCCATAATCCACGGTTGCCATTCTACGGTGCTGGCGGTTCGAGAATCGATATTCTGTCTAGTGGTATAAAGACTATGCCTATCTAGCTGAACTTGTTCGGTCGGGTCAATGTTTGTTTTGTCAAACAATGCAAGGGCGGGTAATGGCGCACGCCTTGCCAACTCGGGTGCCAAATTCGCAGAGCGTTTAGGTAAGGGCTGGCAGTTGCGAAAGTAGAAGTAGTACCAGTACTCGAGTATCATCCACATACCTCCCATGTCATTAGACACTCTGCTACTCCACTTATCTAGTTGTTCATACAAATTTCCCAATGCAGCCCACCCCCAGTCGTAGTTGCCAACATTATCCAAGTCTACCAAACAGCGTAGCCACCCTTTCTTTAGCCTTGTAGTTGTGTCTCCGACCAACCATCTACCAATGCACCAGAATAAAAACATTCTGGTTAACTCGTCAGCGATTGGATTGTTATCCATGCCTTTTCGCCCTTCTATGTAACGAACTATATGCCCACTAATTACATCGGGTTTTTCGGTTCCCCATGCTGGCACCGGTTTTTCCCTCAAATCCGGGTTCGCCTGCAAAGCCGCGACCTGACGTTGCTCAAGTACATCACGCCAAGCCCTGGCGCCCGAAAACCACTCCTCATCATACAAAACCCTGTCTGCTTTGCTTACGGTATTGCATTCCGGTTTTAACCTACCTCCTCCTATTGGTAACCCTGTGATCCTTACAAAATCTAGTGGAGTAAGACCAATTTCGAATTCAGGAAAATGGAAAGTCTTGGTTTTCTTAAACCACCGCTCCATTATAGCCTCTGACGTCTGGTTGTCATCATTCAATAGCTTTACATGGAACATAGCCGAAAACCCACAATTGTCTAATATATGTTGCGCTCTGTCGTTATCTTTAATGACTATGTTGTATAACTCAGAAAGCTGGGTCCAATTGGTTTTAAATTGGGTTGGTCGAACAGCGGTCATGTCATCACTACACCGATGATTCATGCCTTTCAACGATAACGGATCCCCGAGAAACATTCCCTAAAATATACGAATACACAATTAATAAAAGCAATCGACATGTTGTAACACATTCACCATATGCCGCAAAGGCAACAAACACACATGCAAACACATTCAACATAAGCCGCAAGAATACTACAACCAATTTCAACATCTCTAGCGAGATAATTACTAGCGCCTAGGAACAAATTATTCAAATTCAACCTAAGCCGTATATCATCACATTCAACATAAGAATACATTCAACATAAAAGAATACTACAACCAATTACATTTCTAGCGATACATCCTCTATCGCCTAAGAAAAATCTCCTATTATCACATCACAGCAAAATTTAATTTCGATAAAACTCAAATTATTGGACATTTATCATCACACAAATCATTCTATAAAACCCCAAACAATTATATTTGTAATTATAGATCAGATTCATGTAAAAAAACCAAAAATTTCATCCAAAATTAAAGAACATACTGCTGCCATTTTTACGGACGAAATCAAATTTTAGAACCTCCCTTTTAATCACCAAACTTTTTCGGACGTACCCGTTACTTCAATTTTAAAAAAAACCTTAAAATTATCTCAATTTTCGGAATTTTCGCAGAGAACAGGTTACCAATGGAGGAGGAAGAAAGAAGAAGAAGATAGAAGAAGAGAAGGAGAAAACGAGGGTTTTAATTTGGGTTTTCTGTAGAAGCGAGGAAAGCTTTATCGCTTTGACTGGTTTTGACCGGTCAAGCGAGGTTGCTTTCCTCGCTCATGTGAAGCGAAGAAGCTTTTCTCGCTCAGCGAGATAGCTTCTCTCGCTCTAAGGGTACCTCCATAGTAAACAGGCGTCCGGGAGGGCCGCTGGATTTGCACTGTTGGGATGATTCCTCTCTCATCCATAGTAAACAGCCTAAAAGCTCATCGAACTTCCTTTGAGGATAGCAAGTACCCTCAATATTGAGGAGGAGAGAGGTAAAAAAAACAAGCAATTTCGTGGAAATTGCTCATCGAATCAGATTCATGTTTATAATTTTATTTTTTCTTATACAGAAAAACAAAATGGTTACATATGATATCTATTTATGTATAAATACGACGTACGTACATTCTACAAATACATCATAATCCAAAAGGCGATCGGTACCCAGCTTGTATCCGGGCCACCGACCATTTCCTTGCATGACTCAGATGATTCTGACTAATTATTTTGTACCCTCTGTAGTATTACAAAAAAACCTAGATGGATTAGGACGAAGAGATTGATTTTCCGGCATCTATGTATATATATATAAAACCAAGTGTATTCATCCCGTTTTTCATTTTATAATTTGCTGATTTGGGAATAAGTTTTCAACTTAGCCATGAATATGTCAACTTGACCGTCAATGTGAAGCTACACTTTGATGCATCATGTCAACTTAGTTGCCAACTATAGATGTAGGAGTTGGACAAATTCATCGAATATGCAGAATTAGATACAATATTACTAGATACAACGGCAGTAAATGCCAGGTTCGAAACCTCTTCATCATCAGTCTCATACGCATCTGAAGATTCGTCCAATGTTAATGCCAGGGCTCGCGTACCAGTGTATTTCCTGGTATTTGGACATTCTTTCGAATAGTGACTGAAACCTTTACACGTAAAGCATTGAGGTTGGTCATCACCGTCCTCTTTTGGTGGATCCATTTTCGGAGTAACACGATCATGAGGTCGACGTGTGGTGGAAATATTTTTAACGAACCTCTTGTTTCATTGTTTAAGTATATCATGAAATTGCCTAGTAATAAGAGACATAGTAGAGTTTAGTTCTTCCTCAGATTTTTTGTCCAAGACATCATCACATTCAGTGCTGGGATTATGTTTTCTCTTTTCAGAAGATCCTACATCATTCCTTTTAGCATTGAATGCAATTTTGTCCCTTTTTGACAAATTGTGCTCATGGTCGAAAATTCTGAGTTTACCTACCAGTGTACTTCGGGTGAGTTTGGACAAGTCAGTATTTGCTTCCAGGATTGCATGCTTTTTAGCTTCGTACCTGGATGGCAGAGACCTGAGTATCTTACACACGATATCCTTCTCTGGAATATCTTTACCCAAAGAAAATGAGGCATCAACTATTTCAGATAGTCTAAGGTGGAATTCCTCGAAGGTGTCGTCATCACTCATACAAAGATTACCGCCCGTTACTGTCTTATGCAAGAGTTGCCTCACAGCCCGTCGCGAGGACTATCGCTACCCGACCTCCAATCAGACAATTACAACCTTAGTGGACAACAACCAAATAGCGACAGGTCAAATCGCTAGATGATATCTTTGGTAACAAACATATATTTCAACGAAGTCTTTTCACACCAAGAGCGAGGATATTAAGTTTACTTAAGCAATAAACAACTCGAGATATCGATCAAGGTTTCAAAACTTAAACTCCTAAAAGAGCAACCTTGTCGTCCCAGTTGGAATCAAGCAGATAGCTGTAGCAAGTACGATATGATATGACCGTGAAGAACGATGTAACTACAAAAAACAAATCTAATAACATCGATCTTGATTCCACTCAATATATGTAGTTTAGGCACACAAACCGAAGAGAAGACCGTATAGCAGAAGAGAAGGACCGTAGAATAAACAAGATCGCAAGGTTCGATAGACGTGATAGAACAGAACACAAGTACAGTACAAAGAAGACTAGTAAACATAAACTAGTTTCCCGTAAGAGGTACTTCTAGGCTTCTCGATCCCTAGAGAAGGCTTCCTCGCAATTCTAGACCGAGAGCAAAAGCTCAAAGGTATTTGAAAAGAAAAGCGGCAAACAAAAGTTAATTTGATCTCGGCAAGGTCTGACCCTGGCGTGATCTAACCAGATGGATGGGCCGGCCTACTGACAACCGAACTAGCCTGAGCCCACTGCCCGCCCAACTTGTCTGACCCCTCGAAACGTACACAAACTTCAATTGGTTATTCCACTGCTGGGTTTCCACTACACCAGATCCTGGATTGTGCAACACTTCAATTTTTTCATGTGCAACGAATACATATCTGTTGCACAACAAAATCCGTTGCACAAAATGGTATATCCATGGCACATAAGTGTATTACGGACCGAAATAATAAAATGAGGACAAACGCGGGTGCTTTATTTATTTGACAGAGGACATAACTGTCTATGAAAATCCATATTTTTCATTTAATCTTTTATCTTCTTTTTTTACTTCTCATTTTGCATTCAGCTTCAGCATCCCGCAGAGAAAACCAAACTCTAACCTAATTTGAAATAAAATCAGAGAGGAAGAAAAAATAAAATCAAACAACCCTCCTCTCTCCATCACTCTGTCTATCTCAATCTCTGTTGTTACCACCGCCGGTACTACTACTGCTTCAAAAAAGAAGAAGAAAACCCTAAAAAACCTAATTTCAACTTTTGATTCTAGCCTTTTTGTTAAGATTTCTTTAGGGGTTTTCTTTGATTTAGTAGTATAATTGTGGGTTTCGTTTAATTTTAATTTTGGTATTGTTTGATTTTGATTTTAGGTCTTGGAATTATCTGAACAAAAACCCTAGAAATCGCAGAAGATGATGAAATTGAAATCAAGATTGGTATGAAACTCAGGTTTCTGATGCTGAAGGAGGTATTGTTTTGAACAAATCAGTTGGGAAAATGGTTTTTCTTTTGTTGGGATGTTTGTTTTACAAACTCTATGTGCAACTTGGATTTTAGAGATGAAAATGTGAAAAAAGAATCTATCTTGCGAAATTCAAAGTCAGAAATTGCTAATGAGAACTAAAAGTTGGAAACTTTACCTAAAAGTTGGAAACTTTACCTATAAGTTTCAATTGGAAGAAAGTAGGGTTTTTGTTTTAGTCCTTAACCTGTTTGAGTAAAGTCCAGGAAAGGATTTATTCTTCTTTTTAAGATTTTCTACTTGGGTAATAGGCTTTGTTTTCGCACATTTTATATCTTCTCCGGGTTATAAGCTTTTAGATGTTCTTTGTTTATCTGAGAATCAATAAATATTATTCTGATCTTGAAATTTATCTTTTTATGCTTATATCTAAATTTCACTACTATAGTTGGGATATCACTGCTTTCAAAGAGTTACATTTTTGTCAACCAGACCTTTTTAAAGGTGCTAATTAGTGTGCTTCAAATGCCTAGGAGCACAAGTTCACTACACCATATTTTGATGGTCGGAACAAACCCAGGTACGTTGTTATTCCTGGTCGCAACGGTGGCCAGCTGTTCCAAAAGGTGGTGTAACAAATTTTCGCAACGACATTGTTTACGTTGCGAAATTTGGGCTGCAACGGTAGATGCAACGGTCCTGTTTACGTTGTAGACCATTTAGGATGCAACATCTTTTAAACTGTTGCGAAATTTTTACCAAGTCAAAAAAGACTGACCTTGACTTTGACTAATTCAGTCTTTGACCTAGTCAAAACAAACTCAGTCTTGTTGACCTGGTCTCCAACCGTGATTCCCTGCGCCACAAATATGATTTTCTAGAACCATTTAATCCATTTCATAGATTCAAATCCTTCCATTCACATACAAATATTGTTCATCATTCATACAAGTTTTAAACATCAAAAAATTTACAAAAAAAGGGAACTTAATCCATTTCCTGGCTATATAGAAAAGAAAGTCTAATTGTATTCTAATAACTTAGACATTTCAGTATTCTAATAACTTAGACATTTCAATGAAAGGGAACTCTAACTTACACATTCAATGTATATTCTAAAGTTATGAACTATTATTCTCCAACTAGTTATTGTGTTTCAGTTTCACACAAGTTAGAGACCTTACAAAGACTTCATCAATGGAGAGTCCAACTCCTCTGCATCAATGGCGAGCACAGCCTCCTCTGCATTGTATAACCACTCTGAAACACAAAAATGCATAATTAGATATGAAAAAAAAAGACAGTGGTTCTACAAGGGCATTATGCTAACTTAAACATTTACAACACTATGTACAAACATTTCAATACGTATTCATAAATTAATATCCAAAGCAATCAACTCTGTGCATATCCACAAGCACTTGCAACCCTAACAAATGAAGCATCAAAATGAACCTTAACCACAGAAGGGTTAGGCCAGGGGTTCTCCATATTGGAACCACATAATGTATTGGATTGTTTCTAGTAGGCAGTTATAACCTGCTAGCCACCCAAGCACCTAAAGCATCCATAACATTTCTAATTATATGCTAGACTCATTCATCTTCGCATTGTCGAACTGTTTAGTACACTTAGAGTTCCAAATATGCCAAATGGTGAAACTTACTGTCTCAATTGCTTGACTGCCAACCTGTAATTGATTATTAGTATTATCGAAGATACTACACAACATAAATTTATCAATTGTGGACCTACTGTCACCTACACGCTCTTCACGCTATGGTATGGTACACATCTTACCTCTTCACGCTCAATTAGGAGGTTTCCAAGTTCCTTGTTGATCCTTACTTCACATCCACATGCCCTGAGATGATTTTGTACTTCTTGTTACCCTACAATTCAAAAACCCAAACAGAAATTCTCAGTTCCTTGCATAAGCAATCTAATACAAGCAAAATTAAGGCATGGAATGTAGTTCAGAAGTTCAAAATTCAAATAAAGCACCACGAACTAATGAAGAGAAGATAAGCACAATGACTAACCCCCAACATTAATTTTATGAAAAATCAATAGTCTAATAAGCCTCGATGATAGATCAACAGTCTAGTAACCTGCTCTGAACACATGCGGTGGAGTTGAAACAGAAGAAAATGATCTATAAAGGCAGTTAAAGATTACTGCCATTACTTCCGAAGCATCATTTATCTGGGTCTGCCAGTCGACACTATACTTATCAGTTCAATTTAGATTGCAGCATACTCGATTGTAAATTTAAATTTCCGAGTTCAATAACTGTTAAAGAGTGCGGGAGTAGTGGATACAAATTGAACTCAGATCTTGATAAATGGCATGAAAATTTGATACGTACGTACCTTTTGAAAGAAATTACTATCTGGATACAAGTTGCTAAGAGCAACTCTTAGAGAGGTGGGAGAAACTGCTTTGAATATGCCGTGTTTAAAGCCATGAGTATGTCATATAATGCACATACGGCACAAGGATATCGAACATGCAGATGCAATGACTTCTCTACCGGGGGGATAAAGCTCTTGCGGTTAAGACTGATCTTGTCTAGTCGACTAGAGAAGTTTGACCTCTAAGAAGCCGCTTTATATTCTCCTGGAAGAGGGAATTAATGTCCATGAGTAATCATGCATGGTTGAAATAATAGGAGCATGAAACCAAAGAGAACTGTGTTACGGGGGACTAACCATCAAATGACAGAAATTTAGTTCTTCGTGTGTAGCAGATTATTCAATATAAAATGGTGTTATCTGCAATAACAACAAGAGGGAGCAATTAGTTACATCCAAGCCAACATCACTTAAACCTTTTTATGTGTGCAGTCATAATCATAGATCAGGGTCATCCAAGCCAGACCTGGGTTGAACAACTATTTACACTTATGCAATTAGGACAATCTTACATTTACATTTATATAATGAAATGTAATCCATCTTTACCTTATGCCGACGACCTTCTCAAAATCGGCTTCAAGAGCTTGAGAATGTCACATACCTTAGTACTTAATAAGCATACCCTTATGAAAGCTAGACGTAGTGTGATATAATTCCATTTGGTCACAGACCCATAAAATTGCTTGAAGAATGAATGCTGCAAATACATAAAAAACAGATACAGTAGAAACTCAATGTCAATAGAGTATTTGCTCAGTAACAACATAGCTATAATAACGACTTTGATAAGACTCCAACTTATCAAGCTTCACTAGGAACTAGACGAAATGAACAGATTAAGAGGGAAGAAAGGACAGATTAGGGAAAGAAGAACATCACAGAATCAGAGAGAAGAGATAACCAAAGAGAAGAAGACACAAACATGGGTAATCATACATATTGCATTCATACCTTCCTTACATTATCGTAGTACATATATATATAGAGGAACCAATAACTACCCATCACCACTAAACAACCGTACATAAACATCCAACAAACATATATCAAATACCTTACTACACTATTATAATGAGGTCCCTATCAGACTTACCAACCAGCTTAGTACTGCTGAATCAAGAAAACGGTCCTTGATAAAACCCATCAGAAATTTATACATCTACACTCAAATTAGTCTTCAATTCACTCAAAATCGTAAATTGCATGAACAAAAAAATAAATAACAAAATAAGAAATTTACCTACCTAAGCAGATTCATCAAAAATTTGACATCAGCTCACCACCTAAGCAGATTCATCAAAAATTTGACATCAGCTCACCATTTTCACTCTTTTCGCTGGAAATCTTCCTCTTCTCGATTTCTTTCTCTGCACTTAATCAATCTTGCTCATCTCTACAATTGAAACCCTAGATAAAAATACTAGATCCAGGGTTTCTATTGTAGAAATTAAACAAGGAATATACATTACATGATGATGATTCAGTTGATTCGGTTAAAATCGATCTCATTAATATCGATTTCAATATCTTCGCGAGATCGGTTCGGAGATAATAGTATCAGAAGAAGAAGGGACGGTGATTTATTTTTTGGATGATAATTTTAAGATGGAGAGCATGGTATTTAGAGTTAGATAAGTTATGGTGGTGGTGTTGGTAGAGATTAGGGTTAGCAGTAGAAGCTGCTCTGCGGAAGAAGAAGAAGAATAAGAAAATGAAAGTTTAGTGTATTCAGAGAACAAAAAGAAAACGAGAAGAATGATAGAAGAGATAAGGATAGGGTTAGATAAGGACAGAGTTAGGGTGCAAAAATCATCAAGTATAAAACAACGCCAAAGATTTGGGCACAAACATAAGCTAAAGTGTCCCAAAGTGTCATGACCCACACGCACACTCCACTCGCGTCAAAACTTTCTGTTGCGTAATTGAAACATAATTTGAGCCGTTGCGTCAATCCGCAACTAAATCACTACCATTGCATCAGTTTCGCAACGGTTCGAGGTCTGTTGCGGTCCGCAACGGTCTTACCTACGTTGCGAATTTCAGTTGCGGATCACAGAATATGGTGTAGTGGTTGAAGTCTGGTTAGCAGGTAATGGAGACCAGCATGATATTGCCATCGTTGGGGGAGGCATGGTCGGGATGGGATGGCTCTTGCTTGTGCTCTGGGTAAGCTCCATTAGTGATGAATATTAAGTTAACTTCCATTGAAATCCTTGAATGACATCCATATCAATGAACAACTTGGTAGCAGATTTATTCAACAGTTCTGGTCAGGTTGGCAACATTATGTTGTTTATTTATTATGAGCTTTGTTTATCTATCGGTTCTACATGCCTCATCTCTCATTTTATGGTTGTTATGTCATAAGTTTTAGACTCTTTCTTTGTTGTATATATTAAGTTGAGTATCGATAAAGTAGACACAATAGTTAGTTCAACAGAAATGTGGAATTTATCACTTGCTAGTTGAGACAAATATATATGAGATTGTTCTCTAGTTTCAAAGGTGTTGCAGCTGCATCAGATTTCTTTATTTCTTGTGGGACTTTTAATTGGGAATTTAGATATGGTTTGTGCAAGAACTCGTAGAATCACCAAGGGGAAAGTAGAAAAATGACAGTTTGCTGTTATTAATAGCAGAAGGGTCTAAATTTATATTTCAGATAGTGATTTTTACTGTATTGGGTCATTTTTATTTTGGACTTCGCAGCGAACACTCCATTGACGAGACATTTAAATGTTGCAATAATTGATAGCAACCCCACCCTGGGAAGGATAGATGGCAACTTCCTGATCCTAGGGTCAGTGCTATCACTCCGGCCACAATTTCATTATTCAAAGGTACTTCCTTTTTCGTCTTTGGTTCACTAGTCCACTTTATTTATCGAAAGTCGTGATTTTAAGTTGTAAAATGAACTACTCTGCTTAGTGGATTTGTATTTCTAAAGAACTGGACTATTGCTCGAAGGAAAGCTTTCCTAAAATCTTACCATATTCTTAGTTTTGCTTTCATGTCTGTTATAGTTTGCCTGGTTCTGGAAATATTCAATGAAGTCGTACTGCCTGGGTTATAATGCTTTGCCAAGTGTATTGTGTCTATAAAATAACAGACATAGCAACCTTATGTGCATATGAGAAAATGAACTTGTCAGTTTTCTCAGGTTTAAGAACAAATGCCTTAGCTTTATCACACTGTAGTTAGATATGTCTGGTTTTGTGACTTATTGACATTTGTTCTGGTCAGTTGCATGCAGCGTGATTGGTTTGTAATGAAAATCACTCATTATGTTGTTGGTTGGTTAAACACTAGAGTGAATGTATATCTGTTGGTTCGTCAAACGTTGTTCTTGTAGTCCTGAGTGCATACATAACGTTGTTTGTCAAACTAGAGTGAAATCAGAAGTTTATGTTGGTGAGCCAAGAAGATATTAACTTGTAGTACTTCTGTAAATTTTGCATTTTTCGATATATTTCTCTAAACGTGTCATCATATAATTATTTGCGCCTTGACTTTTCAGACTAAAGCAGATATTCAAGTTCGACAGTTGACAGAGTGTATCAGTGAACTGGAGTCTCACTTGATTCCTTCCACTGGATACGTAGAGAGTCTAGAGATAGTTTGTGTCTCATTCAACTTAAGCTCTTGCTGTATTGCTTTGGGGTATGCACTTAACTTTTGATTTCTGTTTAAAATTCTTAACATTTTTTTTGTGATTGGTTTTGTGCAGGTGGACATTTACACTGGTTACCATTTACTTTGGGGTATGCACTTAACTTGTGATTTCTGTTTAAAATTCTATTCCTTCCAAAACAAAAATCATGTAGCATTGCTATGTGCATAATCCTGTTGCTGTTTTCCGCTGGAGAGAAAATATTGAGTTTGGTTTGGTTTGGTTTTGAGGGATTGGGATTGGGATTGGCCTTGGCCTTGGCCTTGTTGGTTTCCCTTTTTATTGGCATTATTTTGAAAATCATAAGTAGTGCTTGCCATCTGTTTAACGTTGTCTTGTATTTAATATTTGCAGCTCCTCGATCGCTTGAGATGGAGCTTCGGCTAGATGTAGAAGTTCATGGTATCGACAAAATCGCAGCTAAGGAAACAACACTGATTTTAAGTTCATGTTCATATATCAATACTGTTTAATGTATAGTTAGTTTTAAGTTCATATAACAGCAGCTTATCACAGTAGCTTAGTTGCAGGATTCTGTAAACATAATGCATTATATATATTTGTAATTCTAGAATTTTGAAATATCAATACTGATTTTTCAATAATATTTTTTTTTAATTCCTATCAAAAAATTTGCAACGGATATATTCGTTGCTCAAATTCACATATGTGTTGGTCAAATTAGATGTGAGCAACAGAAGAAAACTATTTGTGCCACGGATATATCCGTTGCACAATATGTTGCATACATGTGCAACACCGTTTTTGAAACGGAAATAGACGTGGCACAAATTATTTGCAATGGATATATCCGTTGCACAAGGGCCGTTTTGGCGTAGTGTTCGCCTGTTTTTTTTTTTTTCAATTTCCTACACCTATAAGAATAGGAAATCCGAATTGGTTTAATCTTTGTAAAAATATCTCTGTATAAGAATAACTTCTGTATAAGAATATGTTCTTACGGTTCCAAGACTGTTCATCATCGCCAAGGAAAAAAAAAACGTATCAGTCAGCAGTAATTAATTAAGGAGCCCCATATTGTTTTCCCAAGTAAGCTTTTTCAATGGAAGATCTTCATGAGGATATATTATCAAAAGTTATTTCGCACATTCCTCGTGACTCCGTCCTAAACTGCAAACTTGTTTCGAAAACTTGGAACTCTCTCCTTTCCCATTATAAATTCGAAGTCGGTATCCTTTTATGTGTTGCCTCAGGTGGGCAAAGAAATGTTCAACTACGTTACTAATGGCGGACCAAAGGGGTGAAGGCAAACAAGGTTCGTAAGAAG
>JAJJMA010113100.1:0-22506 GCA_023529015.1 Papaver nudicaule | reverse complement strand
ACATCTTCCGAGGCTGTCGAACAAGTCCACATGATCTTGATTTTTGTAGTAGACCTCCTATGGCCGGTCCGAAACGTCTTACATATGATTTCTTGGATATTGCTTTTACGTTTCAAGGACCAGGAGGACTTCTACGTTTGTTTATTTTGGTAGAGTTTATGAATAATGCGATGAGGAGGTTTGCGTAGTTGATAATGATGGGAAGTTTAGGAGGACCAGGAGGATGAATTCCTTTGCTGCTTGAATATGATTATTAGGGAGTATAGATGAAGGAAGATAAGAGGAAGCAGTACTAGAACGAAATTGTGCGGAGAAAGTTCCATGTCTCCAAACGGACGATCGATCAAGCAGAGAAATGAGATTCTTTTACTTTAGATCAACAATGTTGTCTTGATCTTTTTAGGTAGAGAATCTTCAAATATGGTGGTGGTTGCCGTGAGAGATAGGTGTTGGCCTGGGGGTGTGACAGTAGGGGTGGTGGTTGTTGGCTTGTTGCGGAAGGGGTAAGAAAAAGCCAGGGGAAACCTTCATGCATAACAGGTGGTTACTGTGAGAGATAGGTGTTGGCCTGGGGGTGTGACAGTAGCGGAGGTGGTTGTTGGCTTGTTGCGGAAGGGTAAGAAGAAGCGAGGGGAAACCTTCTTGTTTATTCACATGCATGCATAACAGGTGGTTTTTGCCAAAATATAGTTTCTTACATAGAGGACATCTTGCACAAAGTTCCAACTCATCACAGACATCTTGCATTTTTTTACTGCCAGAAGAGAGATTAGACGAATCTTTAAAATCCGTCTATCTAAATCCAAAGCTAGCTCAATCAGTCTCATATCTTTTTAAGCATTTTATCTTCTTAACTTAGGGATCAAAATAAATGGGATGATACTAGGTGGTTCATATGGTTGTGAAGTTTAGGACCTAAAAGAATTTGTTCAATTTCCTCTAAGCCAATTGAGCTATCTAGGTGCCGATTAACCTTGCCCACGTAAATGCATCAGCAACATGTGCCCATTATTGTTGATTTAAATAGAAAGACCATGTACGGAGACTTTTGATTCTCGTCAGAGATAGCAATTTCATGTATGTTTAGAGATCAATATAATTGTTTACAAGAGAAATCTAAGTAGAGATTATTTAGAGAAAGTTTTAGAACGCTCGATTATAACGTAAATGAGACAAGGGAGGAGAAGAAGAGAAAAAAAAAAAATCAAATCCCAGTCGAACATAAATCTTTCAAAATGTAAAAAAGTTCCTGGCTTAATGATATGAGGCTGCCCAAGAGATGAAAAGAGCCTTTTCCAAATATAGACATACAATCATATGCACCTAGCTCAAGTGGATCGATATTCCTTATGAACACTATCCCCTAATGATTCCTCCATGTTTATGTCTTCCTTTTGGCAATTCCCAATTAAAGCAACAATGAGGATGCGATGAGGAGGTTTGCCTAGTCGATGCAAGTTACCAATCCCAGAAATTGGGTCATATGCCCGTGAATGGCAAAGCCCGTGATTTAGTAGACTTCAAAAACATTAGCCTTGATGATAAAGACATCACGTCATTTTCTTTGGACGTAAACACCACTTCAGTTTCTTTTCTTTTAGTTTTCATCGAAACCTCCGACGTCATCTTCATGTTTCGATTTCAGTTTCTTTCATCTCTATCTATGTCTTCACAACACCAGGAGCTGCGTTTTTTCTCCATCACCATCATCTCTATATTTGGATTTCAGTTTCTTTCATCTTCATCACCGTCTCCACAACACCATCAGCAAACCAACACCACAACCTCCCTCCACCACCAGAACCAACAGCGCAGTAGTCCACCATATCCAATATTGATGAGTCCTATAACAAGTAAGTCCCATCCCTAATTTTTATCATGAACCCTAATTTTCATTTAAACTTAACCCTAATTGAATTGGGTTTGTTAAATTGAGTTTTGAAATGGGTTTGAAATTTTGATTGATTGTTAATTCAATTGAACAAAGAAGGTTTTGGAATTAGGTTATGAATTAGTTACTTGTACAAAGGGTACAACTCGTTATGAATTTCTTATTAAGTTTTGAAATAGGTTTTTGAATTGGGCTATGCATTGGTTACTTGTACACATGGTACAACCGGTTAGGAGTTTCTTCATATTGTAATTGTATTTCGAATAAGGTTATTGAATTGGTTTATGAATTAGTTACTTGTACACATGGTACATATGGTTTTGTTAGGAAATGTACAATAGGTACAGGTGGTTTTATTTGATTATGTATGATTATGTATGAGTACAATTACTTAACCATGAAAGCAATGCTGATATCATGTTGATTGTTGCTATGTGATGTGCTCCCGTCATCATGTGTTGTCGTTGCAAGACTTCTAACCGTTGAGTACATGGACTTGGCTGAAAAGATAAAGTTTTTTGTCCTTTACTTTTATTTTCTTGTATTACATGGGTAGAGCATATACGACTCACTGACAATGAACTAAAATAGAATAAATATGGGTTCTTTTTCGCTTTATGTTACGCAACTTGGGCTGTTTGATGTTTTATGTTACTTGAGAACCTAATGATAATTTTAGCATGTTGTAACTCATGAGTACGTACGGAGTTTGATAACTGAGTTGCGTGAACGTGCAGTCGCTTCAAGATCTTAACAAGATATCCCAAGAACACACAACTGACAGTTTACGTGCGGGTACACTTATGGCCGTGTTGTCATATGTCGACTTTTTCTCCGTTGGGGTACATGTAAGTTCTTCTGATAATTACTTCTAGTTGATTATTTTTCGAATGTGGAGACTAGTTTTTTGTAGTTTGGATGCTTATTTGGTATGCAATTGTGTGCTTTAGCGAGTGGCATTGTCCACTGCTGTGAATATGTGTAACAAGAAATTCCCTTCGGATGATGCAAACTTTGTGATGGAAGTTGTTCCTCTGTTTACAAAGCTTCTCCAGTATCACGATTCAAAGGTGAGGGTATTATTTCAAAGTTTATGATGAACTTAATAGTTTTACTTGTTACTTCCTCATAAAATATAGTATTTCGCAAGTTTTAGAACATGACTCTGTTGCTTATTAACTAGGATTGCGGAAGCGTCTGCATCCTCTGCGATAAATTAGATGAACATTGCAATCATGGTGTGGTTTCTCAAGCTGCGTCACTGATCTCAATCACTCATTCTGGAGGTGGTCAAGCATACCTTAGCACACCTACATATACTATAAAATGAAATTTCAGTAATCTGGAGGAGTCTTGATTTGTTCTCTTGACTTCACTTAATATCAAAGCTTATGTAGGGGAAATGCAGCAAGACATGTCTGTGCTCAACTAGACTTGTATTGGAACATCTTCCCTTGTTACAACAACTGGAAGATTCAACAAGGTGGCCTGGAATGCCCGTAAATCCAATATTCATTGGCAATCAATCTCATAGAAGTGTACGTTAGGCAGCAGCCTGACTCTAGTGTAATTGGTTGGTAATATCCGAATGTGATAGCATTTTTATACAACGGAATAAAAGTTTGTTGGTTCATTACTATAAGGGAATCTTAAATTTTATTCGAAATTGGTTATTTAGGTTTTTGACGATATTGCTCTTTGTAGTCTGGTTAAGGTGCGGAGAATGTTGTGTATGGGTTGGGTAATAGTATAGTAAGTCATATGAAAAGCATGTAAAATGGCTCACTAACATATAAGCCAGCTTTTGTTTGTATATTTAATGGATGGTTTTGATAAAGGGCATTCTAGTAACTGTATATAACTTGCTGATTGTGCGTTTGGGTCATTTGACCTCTCATGTATTTATAAATACTATATTTATGTTCGATGTCTTTATGAACAATATCATATATTTGAAGTCTTTAAGATCTAGTTTTTAACAAAATTGGTCCAAAGGACCAACTTTGTGTACCAATAATGGGAAGTTTTGGAGGACCATGAGGAATGTTATGTAGTAGAACCAAATTGTAAGGAAACATTTCCATGTTTTAAATGATCAAAGCACAGAAATTAGATTTTCCTACTATCTTTTGGTGTGTTAATATCTCTTTTATGCCTAATTATTTTGGGGCGAGCAATTCTTAAAAGGGGTGAAAAGATTATACGTAACTCAGTCCAGTTTATAAGGGTGACTAATTATGATTGACATGTCCTAATCGGTTACAAATTCGAATTAAACATTAACTTCCTATCCAAAAATTCTCCCTCTCAATTTCAATTACAAAATTAAACTCGCATTCCCCCTACTCTTACTCCTTCATTAACTTCCCACACCTTCTACTTCTCATACACAAATTTATCAAAAACATTCTTCTTCTTTCTCAAAACACCATATTCTCGAATTCGAGATTTGCTCTTTCTACATTACAAATATGGCTAGCGATGGAGAAGGAGCTGATTCAACAATTATTTACAAGAGGAGGAAAGGATAGAAAAAATAAAAAACAAGGAAGGAGAAAAGTCGTGAAGAAGACGACGAACAACCAGAGGAAGAAATGGACGAATCTTCGGCCCAAATGAAGAAAGTTACTCTAATCACTTTCCCAATTATTTTCTGTGTAGTTTGAATCAATTTGTTAGGTTAGAAACTTTTAATTTTAAGTTACAACATGTAATCACGTCATGGTTGTTGGCATGGCCTTGATGATTTAACATTCTCAGCAAAATTTAGTGAACATTCGTCGAGGTATTATAAATGCTTGAAGATTTTAGACACTGCATACTAAAATTCGTATTTTTGCATGGCAAGAATCATCGGGGAAATATACATTCCTTGTGGAGTTTTTTTTTTTCATAATGTCGTCTCAGTATAGTTCTAATACCATGACAAGTTTAGACCTAGAAAAACATTGCTTTTGTCCAATTTTATGAAAAACTTGTAATGGTTTACCTTGACGAATTGATGTGGTCTTGAACAGAGTCGTCATGCATGCAGCTTAGACCTTGACGCTTTAATGTTTTGAGAAAAAAGTTATCTCATAATGTTATGTTTCCTTGATGATTTTATGTGGTAGGTTTAGTGGTTAATTTTTCTTTAGTGTATGTATTTAGGCTAGCGGATATCAAAAATGGAAAAAGAACAATGCAACCTGAGCCATCAAAATGAAAGCGCCATACTACCAGAGAGGTACCACTGAGAATCCGTGTGCCAAACCCTGATGAAATTTCTACTCATTCGGACTTCGATGGTGATGTAATGTTCTGAGGGGTGAAGATGATATTGCCGATCATGTGCTCCAAATGCAATTAAAGGAATACAAGGCTGCTGGGGTAGAAGCTGATGCATTAGGCCTTGATTTAGTTGGTGGTGATGATGAAGGACATGATGATGATGATGATGATGATGAAGGATATGTTGATGTTGAAGACCAACCCGAAGGCGAGAAGAAAGGTAAGAAGAAGCACATCAAAAAGTTACGACCTGTTTACTCTCTTTAAACATCAACCGTCAGAGATAGTCTGTCTTATATTCCTAAAAAATATGGTAAAATAAGAGTCCAAATTTCTCAAGGATGTCTTCTACAACCCATTGGAAATTCTCTTGATACCTAATAAATCTAATTTAGTATCCAGACATTACCTCATCTGTAGAGTGTTGGCAGTCAAATTTGTCTATTTGGTTAATTTTGTTAATTGAATCTGCTTCTCCATGTTGTTTAATCTTTGTCTCTCGCGGTCTCAGTCTCTCTAGTCTCTCTGTATAGTGTTGGGGAGATTATTGCCAACTCTTACACATTTATAGACAAAAAATATATATTACAGATATATCATAACAATGGTTGTGGATAACTCTTATGACTTCAACTATTTTGGTTTCAACCAAAGAAAGAAAAAACCAGCCATCGACTCCAACTGAGAGATGATATCCATCAAAAGTCTTTCTTTCCCATCAAAAGTGTTGAGCAATATATAGCTAACCCACATTGAACGTGCATTGCCGGCCGGACAGGTCCTCTTCTTAGAACACTAGCATGTACACAAATGATATCAATTATCTATCGGTAGCATAAATGTCAAGATTTTTTATATTTTTTAATCTCAAATAAAGAAGAATGTGTTGTAAGAAAATGATTATATCAAGTTTTTATCTTTCTAGGCAATTGCCAGAATTACGCAAATGGACAAATTTGACTGTTATCTATCTAAAGATGAGGTAATGCCAGGATAATGAATTTGATTTATTAGGTATTAATATTAACGACGATTAAATTACGTTGCTTGATTGGCCTGGCCTGCCCGATCAGACAAATAAAATCGGCCAACAGCCTAGCGTTGACTTTTTTTTTTAACATCAAATTTTATTAATCATCATCAACTGAAAGAAGCTTACAAGAATTGGATTTGAGCCTGGCAACAAGCTGGGCTCCAATCCGTTTTTGTACAACAACCCCAATCCTATGAAAAAGAAAATCCCCAACTACGACATTTCCATCATGACTAGCCATGTAGTTGCGCAATCTCTTCAGAAACTCCACCGTGTCACTACCCAGCTCTCCCAAAGTGGTAAAGGCAAGCACACCGAGACCAAAACCCTGAGCAGTACATTTCTCTAAATATTTGTCCCTCTTGCGAGCAACAGCATCATCAATCGCCTTGCCTGGGACAAAAGCATGCACCCCAACACCTGTAAAAGGTGAAACAACAGTGATATCCATGCACACATCATGTCCATTATCCCAATTGTATACCAAAATATCAGCAGGTCTCAGGGCCAAGCCTGTGTCTGAGAGGAAACCTAAATCCACCTCTTTCCTAGCTAAGACACCTGCACGATAACAGATATCAGCAAAGGTATCACGAACCATGTCATGTCTGTACTTGAGGCCAATCCCACTCGCGCAGTGCAAAGCATGATCACCAAAAATATCCATATCCCTACCACAACTGGAGCACGAGTCACCCTCTTCAAAAAGAGGGATACCCAACCTATAGCGCAGGATAGCTCTAAAATGTCGAGATCCAAGTTTTTGGTTAAGCCCAGCAACCGGAATGGCCAACAAGTAGTCTTGTGCATGCTTGATTCTGTTACACTGCCACAAAGCTGAATCACGCTCCGTCATAACAAACTGATCAGGTAGAACCTTCTTCACAGCATCGAAGTAGTCTTGTTTTTTTTTTTTTTTTTTTTTTTGATCCAGAGAAAAATCATTAGATATAGACTTGACATGCAAACTAGATGAATCTTATTCTCCATGTTGTTTAATCTTGGTCTCTCAGTCTTAAGTCTCTTTGTATAGTGTTGGAGAGATTACTACTGGCTCTCGCATTTTTATTGAAACACAATAGGTTTTACAGGCATATCACAATACTGCTTGTGGATATGTTTCAAACACGTAAACAGTAAATGAAATTTTTAGAAAAAATGAAAAAAATAACAGAAAATAAGTTAAAAATTCTTATTATGACTTCTACTATTTTGGTTCCGACCAAAGAAAGAAGTAAACAACTACCAACTCACTGATAGATGATATCCATCAAAAAGGTACTTTCTTTCTTGCCCATCGGTAAAGAAAGATAAAAATACATGTCGTTGATCAAAACATAACTGGCAGCCAAAGTCTGAGTAAGTGCAAAATAACTTTGTGCACAAGCTGGTACACATATGAAATAAATGGCTGCAAAATTATTGTATGCAAGGGAAAAATAATGGTGAGCACAAGTTGGTGCACATGAAATAAATGGTCAAATTGTTTTTTGCAATTGCAAAACAATTGTGTGCACAAATTGTGTAGGTGCAAACTAACTGTGTGCACAAGCTGGATGAAAGAAATGGATACCAAAATCTATGCAAGTGCAAAATATTTGTGTGCAAAAACTTGTGCACTTATGAAATATGTGGCTCCATAAGTTAGTCCATGTGCAAAATAACTGTATGCACAAGCTCGAGCACAACATATAACGATAATAAGAAAATCAAAATCTGAAAAATATCGTTCTACAGTCATAGGGGTATTTTCTTTTGTAAATCTCGCAAATAGGTTTCCAAATGTATAAAGCTCACGAAATTTAGACCAATGACAAGTGTGATAAGTTGTTTTTTAGTTATTTTTCAAGTTATTTAAAATCACTAACATCATTATACGTCACATTGGATTAAATCATAACAATTGGAATTAATAGTAAACTGTGAGGGTAATTGTCAATTATAGTGTCCTAAATGAGTTGTCGAGTTACTTAAAAGGCAAAGAATTAGCACAACCCAGTTTAGAAGCACAAACTGTTAGCTCAGGTACATTGCCAAAAGAAAATAGTCTTTCCTTTGAGGTATACACATATGCAATCCTGAACTGAGAATAGAAAGAGATTGTGTAGTTGATCAAAATTTTATCAATAAAGAAAATTGTATTGTCTGCATAGTGAAGGTGGTTTATCTTAAATCTCTTAAAGTTGTCAACAAATTTCTAGCTGATGCCCCTCCATTGCAATGTTCAATAAAAATGGAGAAAGAAGATCTCCTTGTCGAACACCACGCGTGCTTTTGAAGAAACCAAATATAAAACCATTTATTAGCACCGAAGAAGAATATAATTTAATGGTTGTCTAAACTTTGCACCAAAAGCCGTTTCTTTTAACACAAACTCAAGAAACTTTTAATTATCTCTATCAAACAAATTCTCTAAATTGGAAACAATAGAAGGCACATGCTTTTACCGGGGCAAGGTGAACCGTAACCTAGCTAAGAATAATTAATCTCAATTGGCTTATACGGCTTACTGGAAGAAGGGAAAAACAAAAAAAAAACGCTTTGCTTTATTCGGTGCCCTCTCTCTCTCTCAGAGCATGATAGAAATTTGAAACTCATAAACATATTACCATACCAGTCGATAAAACGTAAACATCTTAGTACTTGATTATAAATGTTAAATTTATTTAATTTTTGATTGAAGATTATTGTATTTCTTATCTTCCGAATATATCGATATCGTGCAATCAATAAATTGTTCCAAATACAGTTAAGCCACTCGTCGCCACAATTACGATTCTAAGATTATAGTGTTCTGGCGATATGAATATTGTGGTTCACACAGAAGTTGTGTGATTCGAAAAATACGCCGAAATTATTTTAGTTCTCCAACAATAACAAGTGAAAACAACTTCATCTTCATCCTCATCCTCATCATTCGATAAATTGGGGCCACATCCATATTAGGTAATAAATTTATCAGACTTCATCAACCTTTCGTGGGAGAGGCTACAAAAAGAAATTAGTTTTAAAAGGATATAACCGGCTTTAAATAATCTCGTTTGCGTAGTTCATATTATTTAGTTCGCTAAGATAAGTAACTCCATTATCGTATATGTCTTCAACTTACTGTCATCTCCAACCATCCACAATATGGAATCCAAAACTTCTTTGATATATTAAGAAATCAAAACTCTCCATTATTAGTTTCAGCAATCTTGTTTTATTAATTCACATCACTTGGGTAATGAAAATAAATAACTCCATTGTGGTATCTATCTTCAAGTTACTATCATCCCAACAAGTCCTCAGGTTTCATGTCATTCTTTCAAATCTTGCGTCGGTTCGACATATTTTAGATCTGGTTTAACTTATTCTTTCTTCTTAAGTTATCTGGTCAGACATCTAAACCAGATCTAAAATATGTTGAACCGACGCAAGATTTGAAAGAATGACATGAAACCTGAGGAGGTAACACGGTAGCGGATTTATTGGCAAAATGGGGTGCTTCTACTGGCTCACAATGGTGGGATGAACCTCCGTATTTTATTCGGTCGACTTTGGGGAATGACAGATCCTATCTGCCTGTATATCGTTTTAGATAGAAAGTCATGTTTTTAGTTCTTCCTCCCTCTGAGGTCTTGGCCTAGTCCCCCTCATTCTTTTTTCTTTGATTTTATCAATAAAGGCTCCTGGTGAGATTTCACCCAAAAAAAAAAAAAAAAATCTGGTCAGATTAGTATCACTATTATTAGTTTTTGCGTTTCTAACATGTTTGGTTTTTAAGTCTTTTTCTGCAGCTCTTCCAGGGATTCCCCTCAGTTATCTACCATGTCGTGGTAGCTCTAAAGCAATCAAGCTTTGAGTTGTTAACAGCAAGTCGTGCAAGTTTGTCAACAAGTCGTGTTATCCCCCCAATTTCCAGCAAACCCAAGCAAAGGTCGTTTGTGGATCTTTCCGATCATTATCATCAAAAGTTTATATTCTTTTCTCCTTCAAATATTCACCATGATATCCATTAAACCATGTCCTTCAAAAGTTCAAAATACAATTTCCCTCTTCCAGAAACTCGAGAAAGGAACTATCCATAATTACCGGAGAAAAACTAGGCTATTCTCCCTCCATTCAAAATTTCAAATCTCACCCGATTGTAAACAGAACAAACACAGCTGGAAAATATTGTCTTTCCAGAATTATCAGATTCTTTCCCCTACAATATCTATGGTTATTCCTTTTAATCCTATAAGATACCCACATCCATGCACAAATCCCACAAAACACACAACTACATTGTTCAAACCCTACACCATATTACATTTTCACCTAATTGACATGAGCAACCAAAGTCAACCAGCCATTGAAGAAATGTCTACAAGCATGGATGCTACCACTTTATCATCTGTTTCTTCAAGGCCATTAAGAAGATCAGTGGTGTCAGCAGAAGCCATTAATCAAGCGGCTGATGAATGGTCTACCAGTGTGCTAGGAAAGTTTTTGGTGATGAAATCATATATTATGATGATGTTAAGGAACATATTCATCGGATTTGGAGGAAGCACAAAAGAGTCGATGTACAAACAAAAGGAGTTAATCTGTTTGTGTTCAAGTTCCAGGAAGAGAAGTCTGTTTTGGATCTTCTTAAAAGAACCCCATGGTCTGTGGATGGGTTTCTTTTAATGTTACAAAAGTTTGACACAAATAAAGCAGTGCCTGATCACAAGTTTGAAAAGCAGACATGGAGTGTGCAGTTTAGAGGATTGGGGAATATTCCCATCTCCAACAAGATTATGGATGAGATGTGCAAGGACTTGGGGCGCAGAATAGTGAAGAATAATAGGAATTCTCGAGGCATAGCATCCACTACGGACAATGTTGAAATCAAGCTCACAGATCCTCTCTAAGGAGGCGGATGGATAGACATACCAAATGGTGGTAGAGTCTGGATAGTATATCATTATGAGAAACAACCCTACCGAATCTGTAGAAGATGCTTTGTTATTGATCATGATGCGTCAAAGTGTGAAATTATTGAATTGCAACTGAGGATAGCTAGAATGAAAGATGAAGATTATCTAGCTTGGACACAAACTGAGGAAGGGAAGGAAGTGCTGGCTACTAAAACACTAAATCTGGAGGATGTAATGGAATCTATTGCAGACTATAACAGTGTAACAACTGATTTTGAGATGCAAGAAAATGATGATCAAGAAGATAACAGGAAGTCCAAGAGATTGAGGGAAGATAAATCTGTTGAAACGAACCAAAATGTAACTCAAGCAAAGAACCTTGCCCACCATAACCCAACTTTTGAACAAGAAAAGAATGCTAACTCTTTGATGATCCCGAAGGAAAGTGCGGGTATTGATATTGGCTCGGGGGGAATACAAACCAACAACTCAAGTGAGGATGTGGGTCAACTTAATGGGAATCCTTCAGGAAAAGCTGTCATCAAGGTGAAATTTTACTCCAAACTTAAATCTCAAATAATTTCTTTCTTTTCATTACCTTTTTCCATTTTCTTCTTTAATTCCTTGCAAAGTTATCCTTACAATTATTTAAGTCTGCATGATCGGCATATTTATAACCTCCTTTCGTGGGAGAGAAGCTATAAAAATAAATTAACTTTAAAAGGATATAACCAGCTTTGAATAATCCCGTTTGGGAAGTTCATATTACCTAGTTCGCTAAGATAAGTAACTCCATTATCGTATATGTCTTCAACTTACCATCATCTCAAACCATCCACAACCTGGAATCCAAAACTTCTTTGATATTTTATGCAATACAAAGCTCCCCATTATTAGTCTCAGCAATCTCGTTTGAGTAGTTCATATCACCTATTCCAAAAAATTCATATCACCTGGGTCATTATGATAAATAACTCCATTGCGGTATTTGTCTTCAAGTAACTATCACCCCCAACCATCCACAATCTGGAATCTAAACCTCCTTTGATATATTTATCAATTTGAGCGACCAATTTATAGGAACAACCTCCCTCAATATAATTTGTGAGTATCTATCACGAGACATAAACTTCCAGTTGATATCGTCACTAAGGATCTCAAACAACTGAGCCATTATAGACCATTTGATTCTTGAAGCTTAAGAAGTTAATAGAAATTTATTACATAAAACACCATCTTCGATTTAAAGGTTTTGTTAGTTTCGTTACCTGCACCAATCATTAATTTTATACAATTTATTAAGTCGTCAAGCTCATTATGAATATTACAATTATTTTCAACCGAAAGTCGTCATTTTCCATCTTGAATCTCCACACCAACATTATTTTATGCCGAAATTATTTTAGTTCTCCAACAATAACAATTGAAAACAACTTCATCTCCATCCTCATCATTCGACAAAGTGTGGCCACATCTATACTAGGTAATAAATTTATCGGACGACATCAACCTTTCGTGGGAGAGGCTACAAAAAGAAATTAGTTTTAAAAGGATATAACCGGCTTTGAATAATCTCGTTTGCGTAGTTCATATTATCTAGTTCGCTAAGATAAGTAACTCCATTATCGTATATGTCTTCAACTTACCATCATCTCCAACCATCCACAATCTGGAATCCAAAACTTCTTTAATATTTTAAGCAATCCAAAACTTCTCATTATTAGTCTGACCAATCTTGTTTGAGTAATTCATATCACCTATTCCAAGATATTCATATCACCTGGGTCATTAAGATAAATAACCCCACTGTCGTATCTGTCTTCAAGTTACCATCATCCCCAACCATCCACACTCTGGAATTTAGAAATCCCTTTTATATATTAATCAATTTGGGCGACCAATTTATAGAAACAACCTCCGTCATTATAACTTGTGAGTATGTTTCAGGATACATAAACTTCCAGTTGATATCGTCACTTTAGATTTCAAACCACCGAGCCAGTAAAGACCATTTGATTCTTGTATTGAGCTTAAGATGCTAATAGAAATTTATTACATAAAATACCATCTTTGATTTAAAGATTTTGCAGGTTTCGTTACCCGCACTAATCATTAAGTCGTCAAGCTCATTATAATTAATTTCATCGAAGAGCTTCATTTTAAGATTCTTCTAATCTTTCTTCTGCCTTTAAAGCAAGATGTCTGTAATGAGTTGAAACATGGTGCAAGATGTCTGTGATGTATAAAACTAAATTTTGGCGAAAACCACCTGCTACACATGTGATAAACAGGAAGGTAGTTTTCCCTCGCTTCTTCTTATCTCTTCCGCAACAATCCAACAACCACCACCCTACTGTCACACACTCAGGCTAACACCTGCAATCCTTGATTGTCACTTTCTTTCTCCCATCTCTCTCACAGAAACCACCGCCATATTGAAAGATCCGGCCCCTACCTATTTAAAGATGACAACAACCCAAAGAAAGTAAAACAATCTAATTTCGAAGGCTTGATCATTCCGAAAAATGGAGCTTTTCCCTTGCAGTTTCGTTCTACTACTACTTGCTCTTATCTTGCTTCCTCTATTCTTCCTGATCTTCAAATTCAATCATCAAAACCAATGTAGAAGTCCTCCTAGCCCTCCGAAACTTCCCATCATTGGTAACTTACACCAATTAGCCAAACCTAATCTTCATCGCATTCTTCATACACTGTCCCAAAAATATGGTCCCATCATGTTTCTTCAACTAGGTAGTATACCCACACTCATAATCACATCTGCAGAGGCTGCCGAACAAGTTTTTAAAACAAATGATCTTGATTTTTGCAGTAGACCTCCTATGGCAGGTCCGAAGCGTCTTACATATGATTTCTTGGATATTGCTTTTGGCCCTTATAATGAGAATTGGAGAGAAATGCGGAAAATATGTGTTCTACAACTTTTTAGTATGAAAAGAGTGAAATCTTTTGTGGCAATCCGAGAGGAAGAAGTTTCGGTTATGATGGATTCTATATCTTCTAATGCATCTCATTCTACTGATCCTATTGATGTTTATAAAACGTTGATAAGTTTGACAGACAAGATCCTGTCAAAGGTTGCTTTTGGCAAGTCAAGCAGAGATCATTTTAGTGATGGTAGACTTCAAGATATTATTTCCGAAACCACGTTTTTGTTGACTGGTTTTTCAGCGTCAGACTATTTTCCTAGTGTAGGTTGGGTTATTGACAGGATCACTGGACTCCATGGGAGAACTGAGAAATGCTTTCATGATTTCGATCAATTCTTTCAGCAAATTATAGACATGCATCTCAACCCGGATAGGAAGGATTCCATTCTGGGCATGAAGATCTCATAGATGTTTTGCTGAAAATCAAGAAGGACGGAACGGGCCCAATTCGTCTCACTAATGACCATATCAAAGCAGTTCTTCTGGTACGTCATTTTTTCCAACTCCGTGATAGGTACTGACGGTAACTTATGGCCTATACACTACACCAAATTACCCGTATTGCAACAGGATTTTGCAACAGGCGACCCGCTGTTGCAAAATTGCAACAGGGAAAAAAATTTGCAACAGGGTATCCTATGTTGCAAAATTGAAACTGCTGGTCCCTGTTTCGGATTTGCAACATCCTTGACTTTCACATGTGCCATTCGCGTAGGTACATGGAGACACCTAGGTAGTTTTACACCCAATCGTTTGACCTTTTAAAAGACATGATTTTATTTATACCCAGTTTGACCATGACCCTTACCAAGACCAAGACCATGACCCAACACTTAACCGATTTTCAGTCTTCTCTTCTCTTTTCATTTTAGTTTTCGTTTTTCTTCTTCGTTTTCTCTGCTGCGAAAGATAGGTTTAGGTTTTCATTTTGTTTTTCTTTCTTCAAGCCTCAGATCTCACAGACCTCAAGCCTTTCTGTTATCTGTTCCACAGACCTCACCGCCACCACATACATACACAAATCTTCATCATCAACCTCCTAGTCATAGATCTAGGTTTGAAATCTGAAAGTTTTTGTAAAATCATAGATCTAGATTTAAATTTCGTTTCTCTTTTAGGGGCTTGATTTGTTCTATTGAGTATGAAATCGAAAGTATTAGGGTTTTAGTAATCTGATTTCTAGGGTTTTGTTTAATTTTTTTTTGTTGATAAAATTAGGCTCTGATTTTGCTAGTTTTTCATCTTCTTCTACCCCGGTTTGGGATTAACCCTTTTCATCTGATTTTCTTCGATTAACGAAGTTCAACAAATTTCGATTGCTTGGTTTGATTTTTGATTTTGTCAAGTCTTCACATGTTCAGTGCCTGGTTTGATGTGTTTGAGGTGTAGATCTAGTATATGCTGTTGGTGTCATACAGTTTGAGAAAAACCATTGTCTGAGTATACGTTGTT
The DNA here is from genome assembly GCA_023529015.1 of Papaver nudicaule. Lineage (NCBI taxonomy): Eukaryota > Viridiplantae > Streptophyta > Magnoliopsida > Ranunculales > Papaveraceae > Papaver > Papaver nudicaule. The sequence continues at coordinate 7,026 of JAJJMA010113100.1, read as the reverse complement.
GGTGTTGTACAGTTCGAGTAATCAGTAGCAATTAGATCTAATATATGCTCTTGGTTTGATTTTTGATTTTTAATGTTGTCAAGTCTTCACATGTTCAGTACCTGGCTAGGATATGCTGTTGGTGTTGTACAGTTTGAGAAAAACCATTGTCTGAGTCTATGCTGTTGGTGTTGTAGCAATTAGATCTAGTATATGTTGTTGATGTTGCACAGTTTTTATCCCCTTAAGAGGAAAAGGTATTAATTCCCTTAATCCCAACAATTTTTAGACTTCTATCATTTCTGTTGTTGGCAATAGTCTGGGTAAGTGTTTGGTTTCATAAGAAGTGTTTGTATTAATATTTGGGGGAGTAAAATGCCTGACTTTCTCCTTGCTAATAAAAGGATTAGCAATTCACATTTTAAAACGCCTCTTGCCCATTATGTCACAATTATACGTTGATGGTAGCATAAGTCAAATTCTGTCATTTTTGGTGTCTTATATAATATGCAAGTTATATGTATGTATGTTGTTTGACAAGCAGGTCTATGAGATGGGTTCTAATTTTGAATTATTGCTTATGTGTGTTGTAGTAACTTCCAGTGTGCCTATGAGCTGAAAGAGAAGTCAACTTTGAACTTGGTACATGTGTACTTTCACTAGTGGAAAATGGCCCTGTTAAGCATGTCAGGGTCGGACTTAATCAGCCAGAATAAGTCTGTTTGTGTCATGTGTATCCTGGAAGACTTATTTAAAAATAAGTCTGATCTTATCATGTGTTTATTGTTTGAAAAGAAAGACTGCCTTAATCAGTTGTTTGATAAAACTGACACAAGCTGTCTTTTATTCGATTATATTTTATTAAAAAAAAATGAATTTGATGCAGCTGAATGTAAACCTGGAATCAAATACTATTATAAAAGCAAACAAGAAACTGGAATTGACTGAACATTTTATTAACAAATAAAATTATTATACAACTTGAACAGATTAATCACTCAAGTTCCAAATCTGAAAATAATTTACAAAACACTATAGCTTAGCTAGCTTCCACCACCTTATATTCCTGAACTTCAAGCTCTAAAGTAGCTTCCACTGCCTCTTGACTGGAGGTCTTATTATCGCCATTGATTTGGGTCCACTGTCTAGTCCCAGCCATCAAAGTATATTGCAACCTTCACCAAAATAAATCAACGTGAGAAGAAACGATCAAAATCAATTCCAGCATTGTGACTTGGGCAGAAATTAGATCCCAGAAATCACAAAATAAGTTATATATAGTGGAGGTTAACGAGACACTACTAGTTGCAAACTTAGACTTTTAAGTGACTGAAACAATGATAATCTCATGGGCTACAACTATTGTAGTGACTGCAATATGGTTCGAATAGTGGAGTTTGAAAATTTACCCATGAAACTTATACTTGATGCTACCTACATGAGCATCTCCAAGACCAGCCCCAAGTTCTATTCATCTACACACAACAAACAACAAAATAAGTTACCATGGGACCTTCCTTCTAAACCTGGAAAAGAGATGCATAAAAATCAAAATTTTAAATGATCTCACAGAATCAAATAACACCAGAATTCTTACTTGTTTTCATGTGAGGTAGACACTTACACAGCTTGGAATCTATCTAATCTTCACTTTCTTCTCAACAGATAACTACAGAACATAGAAGAAGTAACTTCTATTAGCCCAAACCAATACATAAAGTATACTCAAGCAGATACTTCAAATGTACACTCAACAAATGTACTCAACTAGATGATATACATCACCAATTGGTTTCCATAACTTCAAAAGAAAAATAGATCTGAAAAAAATCAGGAAAAAAATCATAAGCTATGTATACATCTAATAGTGGTGCTACTTCAAGCCTGTGTTATATACATCCCCAAACCATAAGCTATGTATAAATCTAATAGTAATGTGGAAATCAGGCCTGCAAACAAGGAAAATCAGGATCAGAGAAAGAAATGTAACGTGAAACAAATCTTAAACTACAATGAAAGCTCCAGCATCTGGTCACGCATAGCATATGTATGACCAACTGTTTTGAAACCAACTTTCATGTGTTTGTGTTTACCCATCAAAGATAACCACGTAAGCAAGGAATGATACATAGCATTTCATAAGTTATTGGTAAGACTTCGATAATGCTTACCATGATTGGAATGAAGTAAGTCAGCTACCGGAACATAAATGCATATAAATAGATAGCCACAAAATGAATCAATCCATCAAAAATGAGGATAAGTATATGTGCTACCTGTTTGATTTGATCATAACTATCCAGTTCCGCAGCACTAATGATAGCACTTCGAGCGACGTTAGGCCCAACGCTAGTCCAGAGAGCTTTAAGTACTCCTTCCTACATGAAGCCAAGACTTCTTCCCTTGCAATTGTAGCGACAACACCCAACATTCATTCCCCTGTATTTAGGTAGAGAAGCTCCATCTCCTACAGGTTTCTTTTGAAGCTGAAATCTAACTTTAGCAGTATCCAAGGTGATGCAACAAATCTGCAAGAAACTACCACAACGTAAAGTGAAAGTATTAGACAAATGTCATCACTAAATCTAATAAATAACAATCGAACCTGCTAATTCAAACAGAAGTAGTCATATTACAAAACGAAATCTCCTTAATTTATCTAATTTCTATAACCAATGCATTTTGCTTACACTAATATCAGAAGTAGAAATACCCTTATACATTAATATCCCAAACTCAGAAATAGAACTATTATTCAACTGATTCAGAACAACTTGGAAGACTCCAAAAGTAAATCTGGAAACGCAGATATCCAGTAGAAAAATTCAGGCAAAATAACTAGTGAAAGCCATAGATTACCTTTCTTTTATCGAAGTGGCTCTATTTTAACATGAAACCTTGGAAATCCCTCAATATGCATAGCAAATTAAGAATGGATAATTGAAGACTAAAATGAAATGAAGAAAAGACCACCTGATTAACGAATATTGCTTCCCAAGTCCCATAGCCAATACTTGCTCCCATGGATCTGTGATTTCGTAATTTAATCAGATGAAAGAGGAATCAGAAATCAGATAATCTAAGAGTAAGGAGTTCAGATTCTTTACCTCGTGATTTGAATCGAAATCCAAATCCAAAATCAGAAAGTCCTAATTGAAGATCCAAATTAAAAATGACAAGCCCCAACCCAAAAAAACTTAAATTCCCCAATACAAATAAAAATCCTTACATCTAGGTTTTAGATTACATCCACTTAAAAATCATATTTATGTCTACAATATCAGACAGTATAGCATCAGTATCTGTATTATTATGTTATGTAGGATATAAACCCTTGAATATACAGAGAAGAAAAGAAGATTACTTCCGCTTCTTCCTCCAGACCTTCTTTCCTCAAGTAGCACGCCTCTGGTGCATAACTCTCGAAAGATACCTGAAAGATGAAAAGTCCATTAGAGACAAATACGATTAAGGAAGAAGAATGAATCTTCAAAAAACTGGTGAGATTGCAGAGAAAGGATTGGGGTTTCATACCCATCTTGGTTGAACGGTAGAAGAACTAGTTGTTTCTTTTTGCTTCAGCTCTTCTCACTCTCTCAACCTTCAATACCATCAAGATCCAAATCATAATATAAAGAAGAAGAAAAAAAACAGATCTGGGAAAATATCTTCCTTTCGATAGAAACAAGCGAGAGAGAGAGAAAAAATTAGAAGTGAAATGAGTGAGGCAAATATTATAGGGTCGGTGAAATTAAAAGATAAATGGAAAATATCTTATTAGGCAGACTTAAACAAACCCCAAATTTTAGGCATGGATTTTTACCAATTTAACCCTTAAGAAACAACAGACTAGGAAAAATGTTTTGTTTTTCCTCAAATTACATCAGACTAGGGCACCTTTATACTAAAAAACTTATGAGGGCAGACTTTCATATAAGCCCTAGTAAGACATAACCAAGCCATTTTCCACTAGTGTTTATATGGCTTGGCCTGAAACTATCAACTTAGTTCTCTCTTACCACGTAGCTAGATGATTTGATATGAAATGTTGTCTAACTTAATTGCTGGCTAGAAGCCTAAAATTTGAATGAGTTTTTCGATTGAGTTTTGCATCTACTGAATTGATCAACACGACTGCAGGACAATGATAAACACTATCATGTTCCTTGTTTAGGATACCCGTGTACTGTTTGAATAGAACTCAATGCGCCTAACCTAATTAGTTGATACATTAGAGACTTATTTACCTGATACTTTGTCAATCTTATAACGTGCAATCATACGGATGAGTAATGTTGGTAGCTTAGGAGAATACATCAGGACTTCTGTAGAATCCTACCTGAGATTTATTTTCTGAATTCCAGATGGGGGGAGCATTGCATTTGCAGTTATTCTAGTTATAGTTGTTACAGGTACCTGAGATTTATTTTCTGAATTCCAGAGCATCAAGGTTTCAGTTATGCTCACAGTGATTTTTACTGGTCCATAATCAACATTTCTCTATCTGTTCTTTAGCTATCAGTGATTACCGACAATCCCTTCAGTTTCAAAGCTTAAATGATGAAAAACGAAATATACATATGGAGGTTAGTTTTCTATTACATAGCGTGCTTGACGTTCTTGGTTATCTTTTATGTTATGTACACTAACTTTGATTTACATAATTGTATATCAGGTTATTAGAGGTGGTAAAAGAATAGAGGTTTCAATATTTGACCTTGTCGTTGGTGATGTTATACCTCTAAAGATTGGGGATCAGGTGAATGAACGTTATATAGTTAATGTGGTTGAGTTCTAATGTCTGGCCATTCTCTTGCTGTTGATGAATCTAGCATGACTGGGGAGAGCAAAATTGTAAGCTGTTTTCTTTTCTTTTAAAGGATTATTTCTGTTATAAACTCAGGCATATTATGACAACCTTATGTTTTGTTGTACAGGTTCACAAGGATCGTAAGCGTCCGTTTATGATGTCTGGTTGCAAAATTGTTGATGGTTATGACACTATGCTGGTAAGACATTTGATATGCCTAATGGATTACTTTGGTACAGCCTACAAATTGATTCACTTTTTGGATGTATGATTTCCAGGTAACTGGTTTGGGATAAATACTGAATGGGGATTGTTGATGGCCAGTATATCAGAGGACAATGGCGAAGAGACTCCTTTGCAGGTTTGTTTTCTAAGAGATGATTAATTCTTGTTCATAAGTAAATGTCAAATAACAATATTAGATTACATGATTAAATATCTTTGGATGACCTATTACAGGTACGCCTGAATGGTGTTGCAACTTTTGTTGGTATAGTTGGGCTAGTGGTGGCTCTTTTCGTGTTGGTTGTCCTTTTGGTCAGGTAATTCAGAGCTTGTATCAATTGAATTATGTTCTCTATATCGTTCTGTCAGGATGGCTCACTTGTATTTTGCGAACTCTTGTAGATATTTCACCGGGCATTCTAGATTAAACCCATATGTCAAAGGGAAAACTAAAATTGGTGATGCAATAGATGGAGTTATCAAAATCATCACTGTTGCGGTGTGTGTGCACTTTTTTCTTTTGTGTTTTAGTATATGAAGTTTCTTTATCCGATAACTACTAATCTCTAAGCTGTTTTAGGTAACCATTGTGGTCGTCGCAGTCCCTGAAGGGCTTCCTCTTGCCGTTACCTTGACGTAAGTTTTTGTTAAACTTATATGTTGTTGACATGGCTTAAAGTTAAGATCGTTTAGAGATCTTGTTACTGTTTTCATTCTAGTAAAAGAATGAAACCCTTGTTCCCATTTGCTGGTTTGCCACTGATTTGATTAATTTTGACCTTGCTTTTTCAGGCTTGCTTATTCAATGAAGAAAATGATGGTTGACAAGGCTCTGGTATATTTATTATATACAAATTGGTTTTTGTTGCTATTATGATTTGGATTAACTTTTCTCAAGCAGTTCAACTAACAGTTGAGGTGCAGGTGCGAAGGCTTTCTACCTGTGAAACTATGGGCTCTGCAACAACTATTTGTAGTGATAAGACTGGTACATTGACCTTGAATAAGGTGAGGTTATTGAGTTGTGATAAATTTTATTTTCTGCGTGAGGTTTTATTTGCCTGCATTCGACAATTTTCTGCCATGGGTCGGTTAAGTTGTAAATGGTTCACATAATACTTGTCAAAGATTATATAATTTTGTCGTGTCTTGCTTTTCTGGTAGCAGTTGGGTTGTAAGTCATCCATGTAATCCATATATTCTTCTTCAAGCAATTTTTGAGTTATTCTAATTTTTGTTGTCTTATGTTTTTGCAGGTGGTCTGTTTCTGGTGTGTTATGGGATGTGGTGATGGATTGGCGAAGAATCAGCCAAGATCACATACCCATGCAGGAATCATGCCGATCCATATGTCTCCTAGTTCATTACAGCAAGATTGATTGCGGGTTATGGACTGCAGGCATATAGATTTGCATGGATCTTTCATAAGTATGTGGATTGGTTGTGGCGATGATTTATGTTATTTTCTTAAGGTCGCAATCGAGTCAAGCTGTTGGCGTAACATGATTTCCAAGTACCCGAACTTTTGTTATTCACTTGAGGTCTAAAACTTAGTTGTTATTTAGGATGTGAAACATAACTGTGTATCTTAAGGTCTGAATATTATGACTGAAGAATGAATGAATGAATGAATGAATGAATGAATGAATGAATGAATGAATGAATGAGTTAAATGAATTCAGGGGAACCATTGTTCTGGGTGAATTCCCTTGGAAATTGCAGGTTAAACAGAGCTTGTGACTGAAAAAACAGCTAGGTCATGCCCAATTTTTTGCCTAGAAATGACCGGAATTTTGCCGGGAAATGGCCAGAATTTTAGCCGGCTTGATATGAAACTGAACGGAATTGAACGGATTCCGGCAGAAATTCTCAGGCCAGGAATAATGTTGACCAGGGCAAGACCATTTTTGACCGGGTCAAGACTTGGAGTCAAGGTCAAGGTCTAGGTCAAGTCAACCTTTTTTTTTATCCTATGACCAAGAATAGCAACATAGTCTTCCTGTTTCGAAAAA